>OZ010788.1:618476013-618736395 GCA_963932465.1 Maratus speciosus | reverse complement strand
TTTGAACCATCCAAATTCCATTTTTTTTTTTACCAGAAAAAATAACACTAATCTATTCGTCACGATAATACATGTGCTGCTTTGCCCATTCAAGTCTTGCTTGTTTGTGACACTGTTTCAGAAAAAACTTAAGAGATAATTTTTGTTTTTCGATGAATCCTGATCCTGTTATTCGTCTGCATATGATGTTATACGATATTTTTGAGCCAAATCGATTTTTTATCTCATTAAGAGACAAATAGCTAGTTAAAGCCAATCTTTTAATTCTTCTATTCTCACAAAATGTGGGTTTGTTTTCGACGTTTCTGGATATACATTTTTGAATTGTTTTCCACGTTGCAATACACTATAAACACCACGTTTAGACCTATTTAAAATAAGCAAAATTTGAAAAAAAGATTTACCTTCAGCTTTCAGCTTCCAAACTTCTACAACTTCTTCAGTCGAGAGCGGCAGAGATTTCGACATTTTGATATAACTCGTAAAACGATCTCTACACTTAGTACTCTAGAAAAAAAGTCTCGCCGATCCTCCACCTATCATGTTTAAGGAGATATTTGCATAAAATCTCATTTGTGCATAAACTTTTGCGACATCACAAAAACTGTTGTTTTGTAATTTCTGATTTTCGTAACGATGAATTTTTTCGAAACTTCAGATATATATATTTATGATCACAGTATTCACCTACAGTGGATATTTGAAAGCATTCCGTTGTATAACTTTATTTTTATTAACATATTTGCGTTGTGCTTAAACTTTTGCGCCGTACTGTAGCATTATTTTAGCTTTGGGAACGAAGAGGTTAACCACTTCCGTACCAGCATATGTATATGAAGATTACATGTCAAACCAGTTCCAACCATCTAAAACCAACATGTATCCATATGTGGATCCACTGGTATTTGTGGAGAATCAGGTCATGGATCCATATGTAGATCTACTGGTACGGAAGTGGTTAGATTGTAGTTATTGTCGTGGTCCTTTGAAAAAATCTACTTAATGAAATATTTCTTATAAAAAAATAATAAAGAAAGAAATGTTAAAGAGAAGGAAGGAATGCCAGATTTTTATACATTGAAACGGGCATAAGAAAGGAATCTATTATATTTTTTAGAAAAGTTAACGTCATTGTTTCAAATTAAATATAAAAATTGTAACTATCTAATTTAAAATTTATTGCATGATTAGATTTTATTAACGTATGCAAATTAATAAACGATATTACACTTGCATCAGTACCCTAAAACTTAGTGCATTTTGTTAATTTAGGAATGAGTAAAATGATTAATTTTTCTAATATTAATTCATTCCTTAATAACCACAGGATTAACGTTTATGTGTCAGCGTATTTATTCAACAATAATCCAACACCAACTGAGATGTAAAAAATAATAGAAGCATTTAATTAATGACTTATCTTTCATGAATTTCAAGAACAGGGATAGGATATGCAAATAATTATAGATATTCATTTGGAATGACAAGAATTAACAAGAAAAAAAAATAAGTGATATAAATCTCACTATTTATTGAATAATTGTATGCAGAGTGAAATATTAATCATATATTTAATAATTATGCGTGCTTAGATTTATTTAAATCGATAAATTAAATAATTAGTTTTGTAACTTGTTAAGAATTTACTCATGTATTTCAGCAGAATTAAAAAAAATATATCCTTTAAATGCTAATTACATACTTTTTAATGAAATAAACTTCCAGCAATTTTGTAATATTTCAGGTAAATAAAACATAATTTAATAATTGCTGTACAATTTAGCTATTAGCATGATACTATTAATACTTGTTTTCCTGTCAAATTAATTCATTTCAAATCGAAAAAGTTAAAAAGAAAGAAACACAATATTGTAATGCATTAGAATTTGTTATGAATTTAATTACAGCGCAAAGGTTATGACAACTTAACGTTATTGTTTTAAATCAGATATAAGCATTTTTAAAAATTATGTATTTTCAAATTTTTTACACATTCACGTTAGATAAACGTATGGAAATTTCTAAGGGATATAATTATTGAAACATTTACATTGATGAAGCTAAAGACATTTTAACAATTTGTGTATTTTTATATTTGTTGCACATTTACATTAGATAAACGTATGAAAATATTTTATGGGGCATGATAATTATTGAAACATTTTTATTGATGAAGCTAAAGATGTGTTTTTCCGTTTTTGGTGAGAGGAAACGCTGAAATTTCACAAAATTCAATGTACCATAACTGTGTAAAATAAAGTCGCAAAATACTGATTTTTTTTTACTCCTTAGAGAACAGGGAAAGTTTTCAAAAAAAATATAAGTTATAGAACCAATGGATTTTATAAAAGTTTGAATTTCGTAACTTGAAAATATCATTATTTTGACATTTTAATGGTTTTTAAAGGAAGAACCTTTGGAATTTAAACTATACCTCTAAAGCTAACGGCTTAAGAATTAACTCTTGAAAAATATAAAAGTAGACATTTTGTAAGCAAGACATAGCAAGACAATTTAAAAAAAAAATATTTTATTACCACTCACTCAAAAATATGTAGAAAATGAGATTATTTTGAAGTTCTTGAGAAATGCTTTATAACTGCATATAACTACTCAAAAGTTTCAAATGCATACAATTTTATAACAGAAACAATTTGGTGGCTAAAAAAATTAATATTAGTTGTCAATAAACTTTTTTATTCATAAATACACAAGACTTGGAAAAAAAATTACGAATAAATTAATGCAGAATGAAACTTGAAACTATTCCATAAAACACAATAATTTTTATAATATAAACAATTTTATAAACAATTTTGGACTGTTACACCATAGGTAATTCAAATATAAATAAGTGAAATGTAAATAAACTGTAACATTCGACAATAAGTTTTAAGTGTTAAGTAATAAATTCAGAATATGAAACTTGTGATATCGCATGAATGTCTTGCAAGAACAGAGTTAATACTGTTCAAAATAACTTAGCATTTACGAACACCGTTCAACGTGTTTATGAATTCGATTTGTCCGTCTGTCGTTTCGTAACCGTCTGCCGTCTGCCTGCCCTTGCTCTAACTCTTTTAAATATTCTCGGATTGCCATGAAAGGTTTATATGTTTTGGGGATTTAGTATAGAATGTTCGTAATTGAAAAGTAAGTGTGTAGCATTTATAGTTCGTTTACAGAGACACTCAAAAGAATACTGTATTATTAGGGTCTACGGGGAAAAAAGGTTAAAAGCTGAATCAAAGTTGATCCTGTTTTATATATTATTTTGAGCATTGAAACAGTTTGAGATAGCGTATCGTCCTCTATCGATGATCTTTGGAACTCAAACCAGGTACGTCGTAAAGCCATTTGCGACTTCACACGTTAATGTCCTCATTAAGAATGATTTCAACAGCTCTCTCAGTCGAGTTGCTACGGAAATTAAAAAGCATTCACACTATTTTACGCGCCCTGTGCACAGCATACACAAGGTGCTGTTTGGAAAACCGAGTATCGAATTGAACCCTTTTGGCTACTACATTCGTAGTTTTATCAATCGCTCATGCAGATTAAATTAGATATAAAAAATATGCCATTAAAAATTTGAGCTCGTTTAAAACGGCATACTTATTATATTTTATTTTTTAGAATACTATTTTGGTATTAAAATTTTATAAATGATGCAAACAATTAATCCAAATGCAAATTTTAGCTTATATCAGTGAATATCAGCAGATGTCGCAAATTTGATTTACTACATTGGACGATATTTTTTTGCTTCAAGTTGAATTAAAATTTCTTCAAAATTTCTGCCCTATAGATCTACAGTTTATAAAATTACTCAAAAAAATTTTTATCCAATTTTCACTGCTTAAAATATCTTACTATATGTATTTATGTATGGCAGAAATCCGAGCTGTAGTTGGTACTACAGTGACACAACGAACTGTTAGAAATCGGTTACTTCAAGGACAGCTCCGAGCCAGGCACACTGTAGCGTGAATTCCACTGACTCCAAGCCATTGCCGTTTGCGACGCCAGTGGTGTCAAGCCAGAGCTCAGTGGAGATCTGTTGTGTTTTCTGATGAAGGCAGGTTCTGCCTTGGTGCCAGTGATGGCCGCGTGTTGGTCAGAAGGAGACCAGGAGAACGCCTGCAAGCAAACTGTCTACGGCCTAGACACACTGGATCTGCACATGGCGCCTGGCTCGGAGCTGTTCTTGAAGTAACCGATTTAACAGTTCGTTGTGTCCCTGCGGTACCAAATGTAACTCGAATTTCTGCCGCAGACACAATACGATGCGCCACGGCCGTACGCCGAATACGGTGGGCTTCCCTCTCAGTAGTGCCACGTGGCCGCCCGGAACCCGGTCTTCTTGACGCAGTACCATCCCCTGACCACTGCTCCCAACAATCACGCACAAGGAATATATTCCGGCCAAGTCTTTCGGCAATATCGCGGAAAGAAAATCCACCTTCTCGTAGCCCTATTATACGACCTCGTTCCAACTCGACAAGCTGTTGATAATGGCTTCTTCGTCATCTTAAAGGCATTCTTGGCAAACAGCAACTCAATAAGTCTAATTTCGAAGATAAATAACACTCACGAACTTTGAAGCACACATTTAAAGCAAACCTGATTTGCAAGTTCTGAGTGATGCTACTAGCGCCACACTTATGCGCGATGGGCGAAATTTAAATCCGTGTCATCTTTCAGATGTGTAAACACGCCTACCAAATTTCGTTTATCTAACACAAGTCTTTCTTGGTGTTGATATTTTTTTCCGTCAGTGTATAAATCGTAGGATTTTATCTTTTACAGCATTTATAATGCACACGAACAAATAATATACTTGGCAGGTTCAACCAGTTCAACCAAATCAATAATTAAACACTTCTAAACATAAAAACAGGAATTCACCTAGAATTCGTACTGAAATAATTTATTTGGCGTCCAGCAGATCTTCGACCTTCATGTTAAGATAAAAACTGTGGAACACCAACAACCCCTCTTGGTGCTTTTTATTTTAATCTTTCATAAACGAGAAGATCGCATCATGTCTTGCGCTTTCTTCATGTTACTCGTGTAATGCTTTTTTTTTTCATATGATACAGTATATCGACTCTTGGCTAAGTTGAATTGTTGGGGATATTTATTATACTGCATATACCGGGTGTCCCAAAAAGGACTGACTGATTTTTAAATTCAATAACTTCCAAACGGTGACAGATATTAAAAAAAATCTTGCAGGAGGGTTATGCATAAAGTCAAAAGTTTTTTTACAGTGTTTTTCAATTTTAGTTCGAATTACAAACAATAGATGGCGCTGTAAGCAATAGTCGCTAAATACAGGCTCGATTTCTGATCCTTTCTCTTGTTCCATGCTGAAAAAGGAGATGGAAATGTATTATCCGGGCCACGAAGTACCAAAAATCGAGCCTGAATTGAGCCTCTATTGATCACAGCGCCATCTATTGTTTGTAATTCGAACTAAAATTGAAAATCACTGTAAAAAAACTTTTGACCTTATGTATAACCCTCCTGCAAGAATTTTTTAAATATCTGTCACCGTTTGGAAGTTATTGAATTTTAAAATCAGTCAGTCCTTTTTGGGACACCCGGTATATACCCACACACATATGTATGTACCATATATTTATGTGTGTGTGTGTTCTATATATCTCAATTAATTCGTAAAGTCTTGAAAAAAGGTGACTGAGAATACAAATAGTCTGAAATATTTTCACTGCATACTGACAAAAAAGCTAACTACAATGTACTAGTTGGCGTTTAAGTATCTGCACATTTAAAGGTAAAACGCACTTTACAGGAATCAACAGTACAGTTTATCGAAATTCTTTATTACATGCGATTAAAAAAAAGTAATAAAATATAATTGAAAAGTCAAGAATATTTCAATGAGGGTAACAATGTTCGTTTAATTTTTTGAGGAAGTGAACATTAAATTCCTCTTTTAAAAACCTCACAGACACAAAAAATCACAGTTTTTCTGAAATTAGGAACACATAAAATATATATGGGTCTATGTCATTTAGCAGAAAACCAAATAGCCGACAACACATTTAGCAGACAGCAATTAGACGACAGGACGTTTAGCCGACAAGTACATTTAGTCGACACGTACATTTAGTCGACAGGACAATTAGCCGACAGCGACAGTTAGCCGACAAGACAGATAGCCGACAGAGACAATTAGCCGACAGGACTATTAGCCGATAGGACAGTTAGTCGACATGGACAATTAGCCGAAAAGACGTTTAGCAGACAGGATGATTAGCCGACAAGACAATTAGCCGATAAGACAATTAGCCGACAAGACAATTAGCCGACAGGACATTTAGCCGACAGGACATTTAGCCGGCAGGACGATTAGCCGGCAGGACATTTAGCCGACAGGACAATTAGCCGACAGGACATTTAGCCGACAGGACAATTAGCCGACAGGACGATTAGCCCAGTTAGGTTTTGGTTTGGATACTGTTAGGTTTCGGATAGGTTACAGTTAGAATACAGTTAGGTTATAATTAGTTTACGGTTACGTTAAACTTAGGTTACAGTTAGGTTACGGTTAGGCTACAGTTAGATTACGTTTCTGCTAAGATTAGGTTACGGATAGGTTACAGTTACGTTACAGTTTGGTTACAATTAAGATTACGGATAGGTTTCAGTTAGATTACGGTTAGGTTACGGATAGGTTCCAATTAGGTTACGGTTAGGTTACCGCCAGTCTACAGTTAGGTTACGGTTAGGTTGCAGTTAGATTACGGTTACGTCACAGTTAGATTAAATTTAGGTAACAATTAGGTTACGTTTATGTTACAAATAGGTTAAGGTTAGGTTCGGATAGGTTACAGTTAGATTAGGGTTAAGTTACGGATAGGTTACAGTTAGGTTACGGATAGGTTACGTTAGACTACGTTTATGCTACGATTAGGTTACAGATAGGATACAGTTACGTTACAGTTTGGTTACAATTAAGATTACGGATAGGTTACAGTTAGATTACGGTTAGGTTACGGATAGGTTACCGTAGGTTACGGATAGATTACAATTAGGTTACGGTTAGGTTACCGCCAGGCTACAGTTAGGTTGCGGTTAGGTTACAGTTAGGTTATAGTTACATCACAGTTAGGATACGGTTAGGTTATAATTAGGTTACGGTTAGCGCACCGTCATGTTACGTTTATTTTACAGATAGATTACTGTTAGGTTACAGTTATTTTACAGTTAGGTTATGGTTAGGTTATAAGTAGGTTACGGTTACGTTACGGTTAGGTTAGGTTACAGTTAGATTACGGTTAAGTTACGGATAGATTACAGTTAGATTACGTTTCTGCTACGATTAGGTTACGGATAGGATACAGTAACGTTACAGCTTGATTACAAATAGGATTACGGATAGGTTAAAGTTAGATTACGGTTAACTTCCGGATAGGTTACAGTAGGTTACGGATAGATTACAATTAAGTTACGGTTAGGTTACCGCCAGGCTACAATTAGGTTACGGTTAGGTTACAGTTAGGTTATAGTTACATCACAGTTAGGATACGGTTAGGTTATAATTAGTTTACGGTTAGCGTACCGTCATGATACGTTTATTTTACAGATAGATTACTGTAAGGTTACCGTTATGTTACAGTTAAGTTAGGGTTAGGTTATAAGTAGGTTACGGTTACGTTACGGTTAGGTTATAATTAGGTTACGGTTATGTTCCATTTCCGTTACAGATAGGTTACGGTTAGGTTACGGTTATGTTCCATTTCCGTTACAGATAGTTTACGGTTGGATTATGGATAAGTTACAGGTAGGTTACAGTCACGTTACATTTAGCTTAAAATTAGTTTACGTTACGGTTAAGTTACCGATAGTTTATAGCTACGTTACAGTTAGGTTACGGTTATGTTATAATTAGATTAAGGTTAGGTTGCAATTAGGTTACAGTTAGGTTACGGCTAGGTGATAATTTGTTTATAGTTAGGTTGAAGGTATGTCACTGTTAGGTTACCGTTAGGTTACGGTTAGGTAACATATTACAGCTAGGGTACAGTTAGGTAATGTTTATGGTAGAGTTAGATTAAGGTTACGTTACAATTAGATTACTGCGCCCAGGGCTTAAATTATAACAAAAAAAGTTCCGGAGACCTAATATTCTGCGCTACCGGTACAACAACTGTACCGTTCCACCCCCTCCCCCCCGCCCCTGTAATCTGCATATTTATATTTCCTACATTAGTTGCAAAATTTAAAGCATTTTCTTTCTTTAGCAAAATAAAAAAATTAAATATATCTATCAGCATATACTTAGCTGTCAACTATTCCACTTTTTAGTTATCACTTCTTTTGAATAGTAAAAATCCGTGCCTATTTTTTATGTTAATTAATTGCAGAATTCTGTGATTAAATAGGGTAACGATTATGATTGGAAAATGGTGTTAACACAAAAAAGAGATAGTTCGCAGCTATGCATTTTTAAGAAAAAATGAATGAAATTTACAGAAATGAATATTTATATGCTGAAGAATGGAACAATGTTTTACAATTTCCTGTAAAAGGTGCATATCTTAAGCTATAATCATTTCCTTCCGCATAACAATCTTTTGCGGTGAGTCCCTGAAAATCAGATAAAATTAAAAATTTGACAACGTTATCGGAAAGAATCTATGCTTTTATAGAAAAAGGGGAAACACTGCTCGATTGCTTTCTATCAGAATAACAATACATGGTAATTATATCTACTTACAAAGGAAAGTGACTTCGTATAGCTGCACAGAGCCTTAGCGTGGGTACCGTTCATGATACAAAGTAAATAGAAAAATCACTAACGTGATTTTTATACTCGTACGCAATAGAAGACAAAAAACCTCGAACAGACAAAACGTCAAACTGATGCTTGTTGGATAAAACAGAAAATATTCTTATCAGGTTAGATATTGAAATAAAAAAAGAAAACCCAGCCAATAAAAAATTATCCTACTGTCACAAAAGAAAATCGAACTGAAAGCAAATTTATTGTTCACTCTCTTGAGTGGCGCCGTATCAACACGTCGCCGATATAAGTTTGAAATAGAAAAACACGATTTCTGTTTCCCCTTCATTCTGATCAAAATAGCATTAAAATGATTTCAAGTGGAATATAATACGTCATTTTAAAAGAAGATTTTTTTTCAATACATGAATAAATAAAATTTTAAATGTAATACAGATTGAGCTCGAGTCAGTCTAAGTCTAAAAACTGATATAAAAATTGAGTACGTTTTATCTCCATCCCCTACGTGTGTGACACATTACGTCACATATAAGTGTTTTGGTAAAAAGAATGCAAAAGCTTGGAGATGGGAAAGAAAGGAAAAGGTAATTTAAGCTTCGGTTTTTCGGAAGCGCTATTGCACTGGGCTCTGGAGCCCTGTATTTATGAGCTCCGGTTAATTCCGAACAATATTTAAATATTTACTAAAAACAGAGAAGTACCGGAGCCGGGCTCTGGTGGGCTCCGGCGCAAATTAAGATCTGGTTACAACCGAATTTTATACAGTGTAATTTTATATCACACTAATTGACCCACCCGGCGTTGTCCAGGCCCATCATAATAACCTTAAATAAAACTCAAGTTTGTATGATTTTATATCCTTTGAAAATCTTTTAAATGAACCTAGTTTCGGAATTCCCATTACCTTCCACAGCCTCTCGTGTGTTCCCAACGTATCTCTTTCCGAACGAACCTGTGATCTGGGTCCCCGCTACCTAAAGCGGTATGTACCGGAAGTGCTCCGCACGTACCGCAGATAATCGAAAACCAAGTCGAGTGAGCCAAACTTTGTTGTAATCAAGCCCATATAACCCGAAAAATGAATGCATCATTAATGTTCGAAAATGTTGGCAACTGAAGTCTTAGATAAAGTTTCATAATACAGAAAGTAGCTGCATTGTAATCTAACTTAAATGAACCTATTCCCGTCGAAATCGGGCCCCTAGAACTCGAGGAAAGAATACACCCCTAAGCGGTGGAAGGTTGCACCCCCCCACCCCCACCCCCTGTAAATTTCACGGACTACTTTTAAAATTAACGCAATATTATTTAATAAACAGATGATATCCCGGGCGGCAAACAACGTAGCTACGCTACTGCACCTAACGAAAATTTTCATATGAATTCGACATTCGTTTTATTCGATGTTAGCATAAATTAGAGGCCCCGATGTAATTATGAGCACGCTAGAGGGCGAAGCCAGCTAGTTTAATAAAATGTTATTATTATCACGCTTATATGTTAAAGCCTCGATAACTCGACATCCTCATAAATAAGTGTATTTAGTTAATATTATTATTTATACATTTGCTCTAAAAACTGGACAACTTGAAGATTCATTAATCTGTTTTATTATATATCGAATACAAGTTATACGGTTAAACCTTGATAAATTCTCAAGCTTATAAATCTATGTTTTTATTTAAACAATTATCATTGGTCATTGTGGTTAAAACCTTGATAACTCTATATCCTCAGAAAGCAGTGCTTCTATGCAATAGAATCTAATTAATTTTCTTTACATCCGCAATAAAATCAAAATAACAAGTTATCCCCAAACGATCTCTCTAAACGCAAAAACCTAGTTACTTCGCCATCTCTTTAAATTTATATTTCAATCAGTTTGATATAAATTCTGTATGATTTCCAAAAAACCTCGAAAAGTCGTCATCCTTAATCATCTGTGATTTTATTAAGTCGAATGTCATTAATGAATTATATATATCCAATCTTGATAACGACATTCTCACAAATTCGTCTTTTTGCGCATCGAATTTATTTAATTTATATATTAAAAGATCAGTGATTCGCCAGCCTTATAAACCTTTGTTTTTGTTGAAAGAAGTAATATTTATTTGTTACTGATATGGGGGCACTATAATATCGATAGCTCATCAATTTCATAAATCAGTGCTTTTACTCAATCATCATTAATATTTTATACATATGCATTAAAACCTCAATAACTCGTCAGCTACTAAGAGTGTGTTTGTATTTAACTGTAGAATAAGTTTTCAGCGAGATCGGATTTAACGACAACCCAGTTTTTAGCGGGGAAAATTGAATAAAACGTATACCAATAAAAGAAAGTTTCGCTCTGTCTGCGTGTATGTGAGTGTGTGAGTGTCTGTGTGTCTGCGTTTGATGACTAGCAAAATCTACTGCACGTAGAAGTCTGAACATTTAGGTGAGAACAGTCCAAGACATGTCCTGATGCACCTGACAATCAGATTTTTCTTTTTTTAAGGGTCGGGGCTCCTGTGCCTCTAAATTTTTATGCTCTAAATTGTTAATAACTTACCCCCTTTATATCCGATCTTCTTTGTTCTTGGGGCCAATTCGCTATTTAGTTATTCCCTCATTTCTACATCCAAGTTAAGACCCTGACAGCCTGGGACCCGGTACAGCACCCCTTGAAGTTTTCGCGCCCTAAATTGTTAATAAATTGCTTCCTTTTAATCCGATCTTCCTTTTTGGTATCCTTTTTTCATTTAGTTATTCTCCCATTTCTACACCCTAGTTAAGACCCTTGCTCCATTCTTCCCCCTTGGGTCGCGTAGGTCCCTTGAATTTTTTGTACGCCATGCATTTTTCACCCTCTAATTTTCTCACCTTCTCAGTGCATAATTTTAAAACTGAGTATTGGACACTTCTCCCAGGACCAACACCCTCATATTTTATTTGGGCCCTAGGACAATCATTTAAGCATTTACCCAATTTTTGGCGCATTTCTTTAAATTATTATTCTAAGGAATAATTCATAACTCTATGGCTAATTTTGAAAAATTGAAGATCTAAGACCTTTTAACATATTTTCATGTTAGGGCCCTGCTCTTAACTATCAGTTGGCCTCTTTTGGGCCCTTTATTGTAGCTCCCTTAAAAATTACCCGATTCATTAGCTTTTTTTTCTAACAACTTCTTAAGTCTTCTAGCAACTCCATGAACGACAAAAAAATTTCTCACTTCAGCTACCACCAATTTTGAATATTAATCTCCTTCTTGGGGCCTTTGTTGCAGCTTCTTTAAAAACGATCTTAGTCAATTACAATTTTCGACTTCATAGTTCTTGCGTCCTACAGCTACTTTAAAACTATTAAAAAATTTTCCTTTACCCAACTACATTCCAGTTAATATCCTGCCCCCTGTGCACGGTCCTTCTTTATACCCAAGCTACCACCTTTTTCGAATATTAATCTCCCTTTTCGGCAACAGCTTACGTTTACTCACTACATCCGTAAATTAAAATTAAAAATCGCGTTACGTTAACCCTTAAATGCGCGATTTTTTATTTTGCTTCGAAAAAATTGTATATGATTCTCTGAAAGGTTTATTACACAGGAAAAATAATGAAAAAAATTCAGAGATACATTTTTCATATAATACGGAACTCTTTTCTTCTGTTGCGCATCCGCAATACAAATAATAACTACTGCCGTGTGGCTGTTTTACGCTAAAATATTGCAAATCAGTAAATATTTTAAGAAGTATGTCTCCAAATACCTTATTTTATATAATTATTTATTTTATAAAACTTAACCTTTAACCCTTTAAATACCATGATAGAATACGTTCTAGAAATTACGTACTCCAGAGAATCTGACTTTACACAAGAAAGTTTCAAGGGTTAATTTCGCTTTATTTAAATGCGGAATGTCTGTTATTAATTAAAACAAATATTGCTATTTTTATCTCCTGGTGTGAATTAGGTATATACGAATAAAAAAAAAACTTTTAAATTAAAAAAACTGTTCTTTGCATAAAAAAAACTGTTCTTTGTCCCTGCGCACTAAAGTGTTAAAGGTAACTTTAGAAAAGAGATTTCATCCGTTTATTAAATAATATCGTGTTAATTTTAAAAGTAGACCGTGAAATTTACAGAGGAGGAGGGAGGCAACTTTCCACCGCGTAAGGATAAATTGTTTCCTCGGGTTATAAGGGCTCAATTTCAACGGGAATTGGTTTATTTAACTTAGATTACAATTCAGCTATTTTCTGTGAAAATACTACTTTCTGTGATTATGAAAGTTTATCTTAGACTTCAGTTAACGACATTTTGGAACATTAATGATGCATTCGTTTTTCCGGTTCTATGGGCTTGATTACTACGAAGTTTGTCTCACTAGACTTGGTTTTCGATTGTCTACGATACGTGCGGAGCACTAGGTAGCGGGGACCCAGATTACAGGTTCGTTCGGAAAGACGTTTGTTGGAAACATACGAGACGCTGTGGAATGCAATGGAACAACCGAAACAAGGTTCATTTAAAAGATTTTCAAAGGATATAAAATCATACAAACTTGAGTTTTATTTAAGGTTATTATGATGGGCCTGGCAAACGCCGGGTCGGTCAGCTAGTGTGATATAAAATTGCATTGTATAAAATTTGGTCGTAACGTAGGGAACTAAAAAAAGCAAGCAAAAAATTCATACCGCACAGTTTGTTTTTTATTTTTAATTCGATATAGATTTCGTTATTCATATGTCTAACTGTTATATACGTTTAATATAATATGTTGAAACATCACAAAGAGATTATTATTTGTTAAAAAACCTTGTTTATATGACTTACCTTTTTCTACATAAACAAATTGCAGTAGTAATCCTTATCTCAGTTCATAAAATATTTGTTTTTAATGCCAATTGCAAATATCCGTTTATTTTTCAAAAAAATCATGAAAATTCAACAAACTATTGTATCGGAACATTATTTGTGCTATAAAATTTACCAAATAATGATATTTTTGTGCAAAATGAAAAAAAAATAGTTAAAATTCTCACCGATAAGCGAAGTTTTAGGAGCCACATTATAAAAATGTATGACAAATAGGCAGATTATGGATTCTTAAAATAGTCTCACACTAAAAAATTGAATTTGATTGTTTAGTATCTGAATGAAAATAGCTGTACATTTTGTGCTTGTAAGAAATAAAAAGGGTTTTATATGAATGCGTTAGAAAATAGCCAATTTGGATTTGAGAAAATCATTTTAAAAAAAAGAAAGGAAAGAAAGAGAAAAAAATCACTCCCGGCTCGGCCTGCAGGCACAGGTAGATTTCGAAGTTAAGTACTAATTTCACCAAAAAGGCTAAATCAAGATTAGAGATAAACACAGTTTGACAATTTTTTCTGTTCGCTTTTGACGAGTTTTTAATTTCATTTTTCTAAACTGGTTTTATCAGAATCATGTTAAGGCTGTGTTCTCAACTACACTGCTCAACAAGGTTGATATTTTCTGACACAATCACGTACAGATTTTTTAACGTAATTGTATAAAATTGGCAGACCTACTACAAGGGATTTTTCTCCCTTCGTTCAGTGTTTTTTTTTTTTCCTTTTGTTGGGAAATTTGGTTCAAACTGTGACAGTATTTTCTGAAACATCTATTGTGTTTACAAAAAAAAACGGAAAATGTCTTTCAATTATGTAACGGAGCCGATGTCGTAAGGTGGTGTGGTAGCGGGCAACTTCAACGGCCTGGTCTTATCAATATCGAAAAAATATTTTATTGTTTCACAAACAATTAAATAAGAATTTCTTGATTAAATAATTCATAATTAATTACAACATTTTTCATATAAGGGTTCGAGTTCAGCTGACAATAATATATTTATAGAATCAAGTCCAGTCCTCGAATAATAGATCGCTTTCAGTGTAGTCAGTCTCTTACTTATTCAATGTCCACTATTTTCGAAGATAGAGTTCGCGATGCTCGACAGGAATGTCGCACTTTTGTAGGTGTTTAACCGAGGTTTAGGAACCTCCGATCTTCAACACCGTGATGGAGATATCTTAACAGCCACACCTGGCTTTCGCTTTTCTGTGCTTCGGAGTATGCCCCGAAGCCGTCGACCCGTGAGAGATTTCCACTCTGCACGACCAGAAACACCTTGAAGTCTCAACTTCAACAGAAGGGAAAATTAAGCTCCCGAGAATGCTCTCGCATCCTCTTTTATCATTTTCGTTTTTCCGTCTAGGACCAAAGCCACTCCCATTAGCCACTCACCATCCGTGGGCCATGATCTCATAGGTCAGCCCTTTCTCTATAGGCTGCAGTCAGGAACATTCGCGTCCGGTTTCATCTCTGGTTTCACTTTCTACTTTCCCACGGGAACGAAGCCCTCGTGAACATCAAAAGAATATTTCTCTCGCTAGATAAAAGATTTCCTTTCACCCTAGTGTCATCTGCGAAGATTGATAGAAATTGAGGTATTTGTTTCATCTCGAGCGACATTTTCTAGAACTCTGAAGAAATTTGGAGGCTAGGTGAAAATACATTAGCTTCCCTATGCTGGCTTTTGCCTTGTAAATTGAGAGTTTCAATGTGAGATATCGTCGAATTCTCACAATTACATAGTTTCCGTATAACAACACCTTCCAATTTCATGCGTTTCCGAAGAAAAGGGAATTAAAACTTATGTCATAAAGTTGCCCCTATGGATTTGAGAACAGCTTAATACGATATTTTTTTCTTGAACCCCCTTTTTTTGTGTAACAGTTGGTTTTATCAAAATCTTGCCAATATAAAAGTTGTAGATAATATTAAGAAGATTTATAATAAATTTAAGCGGATTTGATATCTTGTGAATTGGCGAAGTTATGATTTTTTTTCTTTTTAACCCTCTCCCTTTTCTCTGTAAGAGTTGGTACTATCAAAAACTTGTCAATATAAAAGTTGTAGGTAAGATTAAGAAGATTTATAATAAATTTAAGTGGATTTTATATCTTGTGAATTGACGAAGTTATGAATTTTTTTCTTTATAAAACTCTATTTTCATTGCCCCTTGAGCCCATTTTTAATGATATCAAAAACCTGTTATGCATAATTTTTTGGACCTTTTCCTAGAAGTAATAATAACTTTAAACTGATTTCATATGCATTATAATTAAGAAGTTATTGTTTTTTTCTGTTTTCACAAAATCCTTCCCTATTTCCACCCCCTTGGGTCGATTTTGCCCATTAACGAACTTTACCGAGATTTTCTGCCCTTTGATTGTATGGTATGGCCTTGATCAGTTTGGAAAAGGTTTGTGCAGATTTATGGAAGTTATCGTGTCTATAAAAAAGTGGATATGGATAGATAGTTAGATAAAGTTTTGAACTGGGGGTGGTTTGGTGTTCTATGGTTTCATGATCGGCGTAGATCTGCAAAAATGTTGGTAAAATGTAATATGTAGTATTTCTTATTACGAAATCTACCTAAAAATGTATTACCCTGATTTTATTCCTCTAAATATCTACAATATTCTGCTTAATACTGAATATCGTCCGAAATTCGTTAGATCCCTAGCTGAGGCTGGATACATTCTATGACTACAAATGCAAACTTTATTAACAAGAATGAAAAAAATAATATTAAATAAGAACCAATTTTATTAATATAAAGGAGAACCTAGCTTCAAATTTAAAGAAAAATTCTATATGCTTACCATATATACCTAATTCGATAAATGCTTTTCTTAAATTTTGAATATCAAATTAAATTAGAATTATTTGAAAAAAATATTTTTAATTTTCTCAACATATAATTTTTAACTTTGGAGTATTATTGATTACAAAGAAACCGTTATTGAAAAATTAAGTTAATACAAATAGAGGAATAAGGATGAAATGTAAAAAGTTCTCAATAAACTTGAAAATCGGTGAAACAATTAAAATTATATATCACGTTTAAAACAAAATGTTATTAGCCTGCGGTACGGTATGCTATTTCTTTTTCCCAGCTTATTTTGTGTCCAAAAAATAACTTTACCTTACAGAGGCTAGCCGTAAAAGAAAGCATTACGATTAAATACTGTTTAGCAATTTTTTAAACTTCTAAGCATCGCACATTTTCAATTTTTATACCGTCGTATTGGAGAAAAAAAGTTCTTTTAAATACATTTTGTTTGAAAACTGTATCTCCATTTATTTTTGAAATATTAATTTTTTTGGAGTTTTTAATTCACCATTTGCTTAATATTGGCAACAGAAGAACTCGATTTCTGTAGAAAGTAAAGGAAGAATAGTTTTAAAATAGCAATTATATATTTTTGTTGCCATTTTTTCGCAACAACCGAAAGAAAATGTAATTAAAATACGTGCTATTTTGAAAAAAAAAACATAAACGAATGATTTCTGTTAAAACAATGGAGCTATTATATACTATATTTAATTGTAAGTATCTATAAATCATTAGATCGCCGTTTTTTTTTTTTTTTTTTTAACTTTCTTGAATGCCGGAATATTTTATTTTGCATTTGTGCATTATTTCGAGATAGTGATGTGCTATGCATGCTTTACTGTAGATGTTTAAGAGTAGATCGTAAATGTGGAATTCTTAAGCGGATGCGAATGACGTTATTTTACATAAAATAAAACGTGTGCTTTAAGTCTTAAAATTGAAATAAGTTTTGTACTGCAGTAGAGTCCCGCTTAACCGAGTTATTTTCTTCTGATGGATTGGTGGCTTCTATTATTATGAAACAGCCATTATAAATGAGGTGTTAGGGGAAGATGAAAAAGCAGTCGTCAAAAAAAAAAAAAAAAATATAGACATTTTTCCCCCATTCCGACAGAAAATCAGAGCTCAAACTTTTTACGGCTGCTCTTTCATGTTCCCCTAACACTTCATTTATAATGGCTGTTTCATAATAATAGAATCCATTAGTCCATCAGAAGAAAATGAAGTAATGGAAATGCCGGGGGCGACACTAAATTATCAAAAAGCAGTTTTCCTGTTCTCTAGTTTAATATTATTCTATTAAGTTTTCAGTTCATTTGTAAACGTAGGTGTATATGATCCAGCAATGGCATTCATTATACAAATAATAGTTTCTCCAAAATAATTTTTTACATTCTGTGTTTGAACGTTTAAATTTCTTAATTAAATCAGAAAGAGAAAGAGTTCTAATTTTTTTTTTAAATCATTAACAGTGTTGAATTCATGGGGTGACCCGGGGGAGACATTCTCCCCAGAGAATAAATGTCCCCATGGCTGATTTGAGATTTTGTGTTTTCAATGGTCAAAAAGTGCAAATTCCACCCCCACCCCCACCCCGGAGCCACAGAAATCCAATCCTTCACGGAGTAAAGTGTCTAAATTCAACTTGATCAATAAGAGAAAATTAGGAATAATCCAGTTTAATGCCATAATATGCTTTATTTGTATAAAACAGACTTATTAGCACGGCTAAATTGTATCAAATAATAGCTCTTTTTCGTTAGTAACCGAAGAAAATGAAATGAATAAAGAAATGACCAAACATGATGATTGATTTCTCCTTTCAACTGTTGCATCAAGCTTCCGCCAAATACGAATATGTTGGCGCAACACAGTCTGGAATAAATAATGTTAGGGTGGGATAAAAATAAACAGCTCTTAAATTTACGATTATCTAGTCAAAAATAAATAACAAAATAAATAAATTACTGATAAAAGGAAGTCAGATATAAAGGATTTTATTTTAATGTTTTTATGCATAAAAATGTCTCCATGAATATTTTAGAAAGTTTTGGAAAGTTGAGCGTTTTTTTTTTAAGAACTTCTTAATATTTATTATCAATAAAGTTTATGGATGGTTAAAGGACATAAAAAGTGTATAATATGAAAAAGTGATTACAGTGCTTTATCACATCAATATATCACATGTGGGGTGTCGGCAAAAGTTAGAAAAGCGCTACTCCAGGGAGTCGCGCCCCTCAGAATAGACCCTCCCTTTCTTTGAATTTTTTATATATTATAAACATTATCTATCAGAGGGTTACGTAAAGAAATTCAGATCTAAAATGATGAAAACGCTACGATTTCAAAAAATTTCAAAAAGCCCTCCCCCTTGGGGTGGCAAAGCAGTGTGTGTGTGTGGGGGGGTGGAACTTGGGAGGTTCATAATATGAAATAGTGGCTATAGTGTTTTTCAATGATATATCACATGAGGGGTGTCTGCAAAAGTTGCAAAAGCACCACCGGTGCACCAACTCTCGCGCTCCTCTGCAATAACCCCCCACTCTTTGGAATTTTATATATTATAAATAATATTTATAGGAGGGCTCCGTAAGAAAATCTAATCTAAAATGATGAAAACGCTACGATTTCAAAAAGTTCGAAAAGTGCCCCCTGGGGAGCTAAATTGAGGGGAGGGTAAAAGAAATAATTATAACATGAAAAAGTGGTCTTTCCGGTGATATATCACATAACTGGCCCGAAAAAAGTTTGAAAATTGCCCCCTGTGGGTCCACTCTTTCGCCACCTGAATACACTCTTAATTCATGTATCCCCTCTTTTAAATTCTTATATTTAAAAAATAATATTTTTCGGAGTTATTCATCGAAAAACCCCATTTCAAACAATATTTATTGTAGAAAATGTTACTTTTTTACAAATTTGTTTGTTATAATTAATTATAGCCTAACCGTAATAGTAACCTAATTATAACCTACCCTAACCTATCTATAACGTAACTGTAACCTATCCGTAATGTAACCGTAACATAACATTAACTTAATTGTAACCTAATTGTTACCTAAGTGTAATTTGTGACCTAACTTAACCTAAGTGTCGGCTAAATGTCCTGTCGGCTAATCGTCTTGTCGGCTAATTGTCTTGTCGGCTAAACGTACTGTCGGGTAATTGTCCTGTCGGCTAATTGTCTCTGTCGGCTAACTGTCGCTGTCGGCTAATTGTCTTGTCAACTAAATGTACCTGTCAGCTAAATGTACTTGTCGGCTAAACGTCCTGTCGGCTAATTGCTGTCTGCTAAATGTCTTGTTGGCTATTTGGTTGTCTGCTAAATGACATAGACCCGAATAAGCCGGTATATCAAATTTGAAGCAAATCGAATAATTCTGCATGAAAAACCCATTTATCTAAATTAATGGGGGAGACTAACCTCCGTCCCCCTTCATGCTTAACCAATAAGCCTCCAAATCTAATCAAGGCAGCTCCTTAACATATTAAACCCGTATACCACATTTGGAGCAAATCGAATAATTCTGCATGAAAAACCCATTTATCTAAATTAAGGGGGATAGCCCTCTTTCCCCCCTTTATTCTTAACTAATGAACCACCAAATCTAATCAATGCAGCTCCTTAACATGATAAACTGATATAGCAAATTTGGAACAAATCGAATAACTCTGCATCAAAAACCAATTTATCTGAATTAAGGGGGTGGGGGGGCTAGCTCACCTATCCCCCTTTATTCTTAACTAATGAATCTCCACATCTAGTCAAGGCAGCTCCTTAACATAGTAAACCGGTATACCAAATTTGGAGCAAATTGAATAATTCTGCATGAAAAACCCATTTATCTAAATTAAGAGGGGGTAGCCCCCTTTCCCCCCTTTATTCTTAACTAAAGAACCACCAAATCTAATCAATGCAGCTCCTTAACATGATAAACTGATATAGCAAATCGAATAACTCTGCATGAAAAACCCATTTATCTAAATTAAGGGGTGGGGGGGACTAGCTCCCCTATCCCCCTTTATTCTTAACTAATGAACCTCCAAATCTAATCAAGGCAGCTCCTTAACGTAGTAAACCGGTATACCAAATTTGGAGCAAATCGAATAATTCTGCATGAAAAACCCATTTATCTAAATTACTAGGGGGTACCCCCCTTTCCCCCCTTTATTCTTAACTAACGAACCTCCAAATCTAATCAAGGCAGCTCCTTAACATGATAAACCGGTATAGCAAATTTGGAGCAAATCGAATAAGTCTGCATGAAAAACCCATTTATCAAAATTAAGGGGGGGGGGGTGTAGCTCCCCTATCCCTCCTTTATTCTTAACTAATGAACCTACAAATCTAATCAGGGAAGCTCCTTAACATAATAAACCCGTATACCGAATTTGGAGCAAATCAAATAATTTTGAATGAAAAAAACATGTATCTAATTTAAGGGGGAAGCCCTCTTTCCCCCCTTTATACTTAACTAATGAACTTCCAAATCTAATCAGGGAAGCTCCTTAACATAATAAACCGGTATATCAGATTTAGAGCAAATTGAATAATTCTGCATGAAATACCCATTTATCTAAATTAAGGGGAGGGACTAGCCCCCTTTTCCCCCTTTATCTTTAACCAATGAAACCCCAAAACTAATCAGGGAAGCACCTTTAGAGAATGAACGTAGAAAAAAAAAATTGAAGCAAACCGGATGTTTCTATCAAGAGTTACCTCGTTACGTGAATACGTACGAACATACTTACATACATACAGAACAGCGGGCACATCAGCTCTCTGACTTTGATAGCCTCTGAGCTAAAATGTTGAATTATGATGGTGACGAGTTATTGAGGTTGACATTGTTGGTATATCACCGACCCATATCAATGTGTCTTCTAAATTCTTTCGGCAAAATGTATGTTTCTGATAAATATCATGTCGGCTATTTGACCTGTCTGCTAGTTGTCCTGTCGGCTAATTGTCATGTCTGCTAATTGTCCTGTCGGCTATTTGACCCGTCTGCTAATTGTGAGGTCGGCTATTTGACCTGTAGGCTAAATGTCCTGTCGGTTATTTGACATGTCGGTTAATTATCCTGTCGGCTAATTGTCATGTCGGCTATTTGACCTGTCGGCTAATTGTCACGTCGACTAAATGTCTTGTCGGCTAAATATCATGTCGACTAATTGTCCTGTCGGCTAAATGTCTCGTCGGCTAAACGTCTGGCGGCTATTTGTCCTGTCGGCTAAATGTCTTGTCGGCTAAACGTCTGGCGGCTATTTGTCCTGTCGGGTAAATGAACGTTTCGGCTAAATGTACTTGTCGGCTAAACGCCCTGTCGGCAAATTGGTGTCTGCTAAATGTCTTGCCGGCTATTTGGTTTTCGGCTAAATGACATAGATCCCCCTAACCTAACTGTAACTTATCCATAATCTAACCGTAACCTATCTGTAACGGAAATGGAACATAACCGTAACCTAACCATAACCTAATTGTAACCTAACCGTAACGTAACCGTAACCTACTTATAACCTAACCATAACCAAACTGTAACATAACTGTAACCTAACAGTAATCTATCTGTAAAATAAACGTAACATGACGGTACGCTAACCGTAACCTAATTATTAACTAACCTTATCCTAACTGTGATGTAACTATAACCTAATTGTAACCTAAATGTAACCTAACCGTAACCTATCTGTAGCCTGGCGGTAACCTAACCGTAATCTAATTGAAATCTATCCGTAACCTACTGTAACCTATCCGGAACCTAACCGTAATCTAACTGTAACCTATCCGTAATCCTATTTGTAACCAAACTGTAACGTAACTGTATTCTATCCGTAACCTAATCGTATCAGAAACGTAATCTAACTGTAATCTATCCGTAACTTAATCGTAATCTAACTGTAACCTAACCGTAACGTAACCGTAACCTACTTATTACCTAACCATAACCTAACTGTAAAATAACTGTAACCTAACAGTAATCTATCTGTAAAATAAACGTAACATGACGGTACGCTAACCGTAACCTAATTATAACCTAACCGTATCCTAACTGTGATGTAGCTATAACCTAACTGTAACCTAACCGCAACCTAACTGTAGCCTGGCGGTAACCTAACCGTAACCTAATTGTAATCTATCCGTAATCTACTGTAACCTATCCGGAACCTAACCGTAATCTAACTGTAACCTATCCGTAATCCTATTTGTAACCAAACTGTAACGTAACTGTAACCTATCCGTAACCTAATCGTAGCAGAAACGTAATCTAACTGTAACCTATCCGTAACTTAACCGTAATCCAACTGTAACCTATCTGTAACTTAACCGTAATCTAACTGTAACCTATCCGTAACATAACCTTAACCTATCTGTAACTTAAACGTAACCTAATTGTTACCTAAAAGTAGCATAACTGTGACGTAACCGTAATCTAACTGTAACCCAACCGTAACGTAACTGTAACCTAAGTTTAACGTAACCGTAAACTGATTATAATCTATCCGTAACCTAAAAGTATCCTAACCATAACCTAACTAAACTAATCGTCCTCTCAACTAAATATCCTGTCGTCTAATTTTTCTTGTCGGCTAATCGTCCTGTTGGCTAATCGTCCTGTCGGCTAATCGTCCTGTCGGCTAAATCTCCTGTCGGCCAATCGTCCTGTCGGCTAAATGTCCTGTCGGCTAAATGTCCTGTCGGCTAATTGACTTGTCGGCTAATTGTCTTGTCGACTTATCGTCCTGTCGGCTAATTGTCCTGTCGGCTAATTGTCACGTTCGGCCAATTGCCTGTCGTCCAATTGTCTGTCTGCTAAATGTCCGTTTCGGCTAATTGTCCTGTATGCTATACGTACGTTTCGGCTACTTGTCCTGTCGGCTAAATGTACTTGTCGGCTACATGTCCTGTCTGCTAAATATACGTGTCGACTAAATGTACTTGTCGGCTAAACGTCCTGTCGTCTAAGTGCTGTCTGCTAAATGTCTTGTCGGCTATTTGGTTTTCGGCTAATCGTCTGCGACCGAATTGAAACAGGTGTGGCAAAATCAATTGTTAGTTTTCAGCTTAAAAAGTATATTTTTTAGCATTTTGCGAGTTTTTCTCAAATAAAATATATCATAGAAATTTAAGTACGTACGTTTTAACTAATGCAGAAATATTGAGCTTTCATTCCATGCATAAAGACTGTATAGTAAATTAGGCTAAACATAACCATGTGCTATACTTTAAAAAGTGGCTATGTGGAGAGGCTTAACCCAAATAATGTGAGGGAGGGTTGACCATATAAAGCTTCCTTAATTAAATGTTTTTGGAATTTTTTTTATTATACGCTGTACATAATGAATGGTTAATGGCTATATTTCTAAAATATTGCAAATTTATTTTGGAAAGCTACAGTAAAATGGAGGGAAAAAAGGAAACTGTTTAAAATTTATTAAAGTAAGATGCGAAAAATTGCTATAGAAGCAAGAAAAAATTTAATGAAATATAAATTGGAAAGTTGATAGGAATTTTTATTTCATTTAAATATAACCCATCGTAGGTAAATAGAAAGGATGGAAAAGACTAAAAAGGATGAAAGCAGCAGCCTTAAGAAATGTTAAGTGTTCATGCGTCTGCAAAAGTACATAGACTGATCAAAACACTTTAGGAAGATATGTAGACAAGTTCCACTAAGATGAATACAATGAGATTAAGCCAAACTATGTGGCAACTAATGTTTCCTGGTCGAGTGTCACAAAAAGTGCGTTCTTAAAACAGAATATTTCTCCTGTGCTTCAAACTCCTTCTAAAGCAGGTTTGTTTACACATCATATTTTCCAAAATAATTTTTAATAATAATTAAACCATGTAGTATAAAGTTATTCTGTCTTTTTTAAAACTGATTTATTTCCCTTAACAAATATTTCAATATAAAATAAAGCGAGTTTAGCCTCCTATATATCATATGGGTCGTCTCCCATATATGGGGAACCTTGACCCATTATTTTCTCATGATTAAAATCAATCATTTTTCCAGTTTCTTATATATTACACTTATGTCGCAATTTTATGTTGGTCAAGGAGGATCAAGCCTTCCATATAGTGGGCCATTATTTTCTCATGATTAAAATCAATCATTTTTCAAGTTTTATATATATTACACTTGTTAGGAATTGAAGTGAAATTAAACTAGTGGCACGCGCTGTGCGTGATATTGTAATGTAAATTTATTGATGATGTGGGTTAATAGGAGTATTCCATGAATGTATGTGAACTGTTGAATTCTCTTGAAGTAAAATGAAATATGTTTTTATTGTCGGAATTAAATGATTATTTTATACTATAAATGGCTCTTTGTATGAGTTTGAACCCAGATTCTAATTCATTAACCCGTTCGGGACGAGCGACCGGTATTCGTGCCGGCCTCCTTTGCACTTTCATCCCGCGCGACGGGTATACGTGCCGGCGTTTTTGGCATTCACATCCCGAGCGACCGGTATTCGAGCCACACAGTTGGAACGTTTTATTCCAAAAAGTTTAACTCAGAAAAAAATTTCGTAATCAAATTTGAACATACATTTGGGAAGAACATATTTCCTTCTGTCTAGGAAAGTAAATGGAATCTACTAAAAGTCCTTCCGGCCAGTGCCGGGAGGAAGAGGTAGCTTTCAAATTCCTTATTTTAAAAAAGCCAACTTATATTATTCAAACACACGAAGCTCAATTTAGTGGAAACCGAATATAGGAGATTCAATACTAATTTTTATCAATACTAAATCATTATGAATGAGAATTTCGCGAAATTAGTCAGCTTCATCCAAGCTGCTTTTATTTAAAGTAACTTATATTTGGCTGAGATGTTGATGTATACTATCCACATGCCTTCTTAAATGGAAATAGGCGAATACGTGTGTTATCGCGTGACAAATACAAGATCGTTTCAAAATGTTAGCCATACTAGAAATTCAAAGTGCTATAATTCAACCATTTTTTAAGATATAAACAAAAGAACAAATTTTCAGAAACAAAATCTGCTCCGGAATCTTTGTATCAAGGCCAAACACATAAAAAAAATATTTTCATTTTCAAAATTTTTAATACCTCATTTTAAATTTAAAATTTAATTTTTTTTAAATGGCAACCCTTTTGAAACAAGATGGCGAATGAAGCTGGCCAACGAACTCGGTCGAGACATTGGTATGTACTATGTACAGACCAAGTAACATCCAAATCGGTTCATAAATACGCTTGTTATCGCGTGACAAAAATCAGGTGGTTTTAAAATGTCAGCCACAATAGAAATTCAAAATGCTATAACTCAGCCATTTTTTAGACATACACGAAACAAAAACTGTTCCGGAATCTTTGTATTAAGGTCAAACACATACAAAAAAAATCTTTTTAATTTTCCAATTTTTTGGTATCTCATTTTAAATTTTAAATTTTTTAAATTTTTTGAAATGGCCGCCATTTTGAAACAAGATGGCGTATGAAGCTGGCCAACGAACTCGGTTGAGATATTTGTATGTACTATGTACACAAAAAGGTACATCCAAATCGGTTCATAAATACGCCTGTTATCACGTGACAAATATCAGGACGTTTCAAAATGTGAGCCACGCTAGAAATTCAAAATGCTATAACTCAGCCATTTTTTAAGATATAGACGAAACAAAAACTGCTCCCGAATCTTTGTATCAAGGTCAAATACATAAGGAAAAAATATTTTTTCAATTTTCAATTTTTTGGTACCACATTTCAAATTTAACTTTTTCTTAAAAATTTAAATGGCTGCCATTTTTAAACAAGATGGCGGATGAAGCTGGCCAACGAACTCGGTCGAGACATTGGTATGTACTATGTACAAACGAAGTTACATCCAAATCGGTTCATAAATAGGCCTTTTATCGCGTGACAAATTTCAGGACGTTTCAAAATGTCAGCCACGCTAGAAATTCAAAATGCTATAACTCAGCCATTTTTTAAGATATAGACGAAACAAAAACTGCTCCGGAAACTTTGTATAAAGGTCAAATACATAAGTAAAAAATATTTTTCCATTTTCAATTCTTTGGTACCACATTTCAAATTTAAAGTTAAAAAAAAAATTTTAAATGGCCGCCATTTTGAAACAAAATGGCGGATGAAGCTGGTCAACGAACTCGGTCGAGACATTGGTATTTACTATGTTCATACCGAATTACATCCAAATCGGTTCATAAATTCGAGTGTTACAGTATGACAAATTTCATCGATCATGACCTCCAGACCCCGAAACCACCCTCCGTTCATATATATGTGACCTGTGGCAACAGTCTGTAAGAGATGACGGCAGCGCCACGAGTCGGCGTAGAAGAATACCTGTTTAGAACATTCGACAGACGCGGGAAAAGAAGGTAAAAGAGTGGTTGCAAAACATCGAGCGCTCAACGACGTTTAGACGCATTAAGACGAATGAGTGTTTAATTTCATTAATGTTCTACTTAATTGTAATTGTATATAGTGTAAATAGTTCATTTAATATATTTAATTCTTAAAGTTAGCAAGTGTTATTATTCGAGTATGAGTCTCCTTTTCCCCGTCACATGAGGGCCTGAGCCGGGATGGATTGGATTATTTTTTTTTCTTCAATTCTCTACCCTAGACAAGTCAAGTATCATTTTTATAATGACGCCAAAAATCTTTCAGAAAGTAAGCCGGAGCTGTAAATTTATAAAGATCATGTCGTGTGTGAAGAATACAATTTTTTTTTCTACAGCCTTGGCAACTGGCCAACTCTTTAGTTGTTTTGAAATAACTGGAGCAATATATTATTCCAAACTGGAAATCGATTCATCTTTTTTCAACGACAGAAATTAGTGGGTGAGTACTGTTTACTGTTTTTGTTTTTTCTTTTCATCATGATTTTAAATGACATTCCAGTCATCGCTTTTGCATTGAAAAACGAAAAGACGAATCGAATAAAATTATTCCATAAACTT
Source organism: Maratus speciosus (assembly GCA_963932465.1). Classification (NCBI taxonomy): domain Eukaryota; kingdom Metazoa; phylum Arthropoda; class Arachnida; order Araneae; family Salticidae; genus Maratus; species Maratus speciosus. Next base: position 618,708,952 of record OZ010788.1, on the reverse strand, counting down.
TTGTTTTCATCTGAAGGCGATCGTTTAAATCGATCGCGAATAAGAACATTTACGGGATTTCCATTCTGTGAAACCGATGATGAATTTACGAGTAAAGTAGAGGAAACCGCTAAAAATTTTTCTTTACTTGAACTTATAACTATTGCCACTATTTTACGCATCGAAATAGATGGCACAGAAACTGAGTTATCTAAACGCATAATTTCATTTTTAACTAATTTGGAATCCCTCCAAAAACATATTGAAACTAATGTTGATACAGATGGCGAATCGGAAGAAATTTTCAACAATTCGCCAGTGCCAAACGATAAGTCGAATATTAAAATTTCTGAATTTACCAATAAATGTGCTATTAATGCTTCAAACATTGCTCAGGATTCTATGTTTATGCCGTCAGTAAATTTTCGCGATGTTGAATCACTGGTACCTACATTCAATGGAGAGAAGTATGAAAATGTTCATTTATGGTTACAAAAATTCGAATCATTTTCTTCCTCTTTTAATTTAGGCGAAATGCAAAAATTCATTTTTGCGCAAAGAGCGCTCGGAGGCATTGCTTCTTTATTCGCTAAGAGTGAAAGCAACATTCGTTCTTTTCCTGAATTGAAACATGCCTTATTTACCGAATTTGGTTCGCAGATTAATTCGGCTGAAATACACGAAATGCTTAGTCATCGGCATATTAGACAAAAGGAATCTTTTTTTGAGTATTTCTTAATTATGAAAGAAATGGCTGGACGGGCCAATATTGATGATCAGTCACTTATACGTTACATAATCAATGGCATTCCTGATTCTCCTCAAAATAAGTCCATACTTTACGATTGTTCTGATTTGCATGAATTTAAACGAAAATTGAAAATTTACGACGAGATTACACACCACTCAAAAAGTGATTCTGGTAGAAATATAAATCATTGTCAAAATATGAACTCGAAACAGAACTTTGATAAATTTGTTCACGAGAATTTTCCTAAATTTAAACCAAAACATGCGGATGCTGAAAAGCCAGCATTTCATTCTAATAATTCAAGAAATCAACACACTAAAATCTGTTTTAATTGTGGGGAAAAAGACCACATTTCTAAGTATTGTTCTCACAAGAACAAGGGATTTAGATGTTTTAGATGTAATTCTTTTGGGCATAAAGCCTCTGATAATAAGTGTTCTACTGAGGCACGTAACCCTGAAATACAAGTGAATAATGTGGATTCCGAGAAAAATTCTCGACAAGAAATGCATAAATTAGTTAAAATTTCGGGTGTCGAAGTTGATGCTCTTATCGATACCGGTAGTAATCTTACTTTGCTTCGTGAAGATAAATATTTACAGATGAATTTGCCTACGTTAACACCGGTCGGTTTAACATTAACTAGTTTTGGTAGTGGTAGTACCACACCACTTGGCTCGATTCAGGGTGATATAAATATAGATGATAACATTTTTTCAACAAACATTTATATAATTAGTAAACATCATATGAATGTTCCTCTTATTATTGGTACTGATATAATTACGCAAGGTACTTTGCTTTATAATAAAAATGGTATTTCCCTTAGTAAACCAACATCTGATGATAATTTGTTTGTATACTTAGTTAATTCAATTGAAGATCCTGTCAAAATAGTAAGTTCTACTAAAACTGATAAATCTTCTGAAAAGACTGAAGATCTTATCAATTGTCATAAAGTTCCCTTAGAAAAAGAAAGGAAAAATGATCATTTGACATGCTCTGTAGATGTTTTACATTCCAAAAAAGTAGAAAAGAAATCCTCAAAAAAGCCAAAAGATATAAAAAGCAGTAGCAAAGATGACTTGCTTAAACAATCATCCCAAAAACATTTAGTACCATCAAAAAATAAAAATATGAAACCTATTTTTAATAAAATTATTTTTAATAAAATTAAAAATGTTAAAAAGTTAGTGTCTCATAAAGAAAATATCAAAAGTCCTATACATGAAAATGTTAGAAAATTGATTTTTAGTCCTGATCTTTCTTCTCCTAGCATTCTGAAGAAAACCCAGCCTAATTTTCAAACAACTAAAGAAATAGGCGTTGATACCCTTTTAAATAAAGTTATATGTGATGATAATTTAGACAACAGCTTAACAGATGTGTTAGAAGCTCCAAAATGTGAATCAAAAACGGTTTCTTTTGCTCCTACTGATACTGTTTGTAATTTCAGAAGAATGTCTGTATCAAGGAACTTTTCTTCTTCCTTTCTTCCCTTCCGTTATATAAAGAGAAAGAAAAAAAAAAAATTCAAGAATTCGTCTTTCTACAAAATATTTTCTTTTGTGTGTTTCTTCTTTTTTTCATCACCTGCGTTTACATCAAGAATAATTTTAACAAAAAGTTAAAATTTTGTTTGTGAAATATGTGTTTGTGAAATATTGTGATTCAACTATACCCGAGATGTCATTTTTTTTGTTTTCTTCAATGCTGCTGCTGAAAAGTGTGTTCCGTAAAGTATTGTGTTTTTTTTCTGTGAACTACAAAGACATTTTTTTTTACTTTTTACTTTTTTGTGCTTTGCATAAAGAACATTAGAACTGTGGACAGCTCCATTTTTTTTTTGTTATATGAACATTCTGTGACTTTATTTGATTACAGACTCTAATTTTTTTTTTTCTGCATGAAGTTTCAATTTTTTTTAAAAAAGGAAGACGACGATCAGAAGATGCCGATTTGTGCTTTTTTTTCTGTTTTTCAGACGTACCACTTTAAGTCGTATATAGGTGGGTATATATTTATTTATTTTTTTTTTTTTTATTTAAGACGAGTACGAAGTAAAGACGGGTACGATTTAAGACGAGTACCATTTAAGACGGGTACGATTTAAGACGAGTACCATTTAAGACGGGTACGATTTAAGACGAGTACCATTTAAGACGAGATGGAAGACGAAATGCCAACCGGCATTGACGACGATTTTCATTTTTTCTCTCTTTATTTTATTTTTTTTTTCTGTTTTATTCTGTGTAATTTTTTTTAAAGATATGGTATCTTTTTTTTAAGTTTGTGTTTAAGTGTATGGTGCGCACGAGGTCGTGCGTATCAGGATGGACGAGTGTGACCTGTGGCAACAGTCTGTAAGAGATGACGGCAGCGCCACGAGTCGGCGTAGAAGAATACCTGTTTAGAACATTCGACAGACGCGGGAAAAGAAGGTAAAAGAGTGGTTGCAAAACATCGAGCGCTCAACGACGTTTAGACGCATTAAGACGAATGAGTGTTTAATTTCATTAATGTTCTACTTAATTGTAATTGTATATAGTGTAAATAGTTCATTTAATATATTTAATTCTTAAAGTTAGCAAGTGTTATTATTCGAGTATGAGTCTCCTTTTCCCCGTCACATATATATATATATATATATATATATATATATATATATATATATATATATATATATATGTATATATATATATATATATATATCTGACCTATGTCATACTGTAACTCTCGTATTTATGAACCGATTTGGATGTAATTCGGCGTGTACATAGTACATACCAATGTCTCGTCCGAGTTCGTTGGCCAGCTTCATCCGCCATTTTGTTTCAAAATGGCGGCCATTTAAAAATTTTTAGAAAATTTAAAATTTGAAATGTGGTACCAAAAAATTGAAAATTGAAAAAATATTTTTTTCTTATGTGTTTGACATTGATAAAAAGATTCGGGAGCAGTTTTTGTTTCGTTTATATCTTAAAAAATGGCTGAGTTATAGCATACTTTGAATTTCTAGCGTGGCTGACATTTTGAAACGCCCTGATTTTTGCCACGTGATAACAGACGTATTTATGAACCGATTTGGATGTACCCTGGTGTGTACATAGTACATACAAATAACTCAACCGAGTTCGCTAGCCAGCTTCATCCGCCATCTTGTTTCAAATTGGCGGCCATTTAAAAAAAAATTAAATTTAAAATGAGATGCCAAAAAACTGGAAAATGAAAAAGATTTTTTCGTATGTGTTTGACCTTAATACAAAGATTCCGGAACAGGTTTTGTTTCGTCTATATCTAAAAAAAGTCCTACCGGCCAGTGCCGGGAGGAAGAGGTAGCTTTCATATTCCTTATTTTAAAAAAGCCAACTTATATTATTCAAACACACGAAGCTCAATTAAGTGAAAACCGAATGTAGGAGATTCAATACTAATTTTTATCAATACTAAATCATTATGAATGAGAATTTCGCAAAATTAGTCAGCTTTATCCAAGCTGCTTTTATTTAAAGTAACTTATATTTCGCTGCCAAATTCGGCGATTTCTTAAAGTGCCTGCCATTTTAAGACAACATGGTGGATGAGGCTAACCAGTGAACTTGGTCGAGACCTTAGTAATTGCTGTGCACATGCTTACTCACATCGGAATCGGTTGATACATACGAGTGGTGTCGCAGGAAAAAAATCAGATTTTTCAAAATGTCACCCACGTTAGAAATTGAAACTGCTATATCTGAGCCATATTTAAGATAAAGACAAACGAAAAATGCTCCTGAATCCTTATATCAAGGTCAAATACTTAAGAAAGAAACCTTTTTCAATTTCTAATTTTTTTGCACCTCACTTTAAATATATATATTTTTAATTTAATGGCCGCCATTTTGAAACAAGATGGCTGATGAAGCTGGGCAGCGAACTTGGTCGAGATATTGATGTATACTATCCACATGCCTTCTTCCATCGAAATAGGCGAATACGTGTGGTATCGCGAGACAAATACAAGATCGTTTCAAAGTGTTAGCCATGATAGAAATTCAAAGTGCTATAATTCAACCACTTTTTAAGATATAAACAAAAGAACAAATTTTCAGAAACAAAAACTGCTCCAGAATCTTTGTATCAAGGCCAAACACATAAAAAAAATCTTTTTCATTTTCCAATTTTTTAATACCTCATTTTAAATTTTAAATTACATTTTTTTTTAAATGGCAACCCTTTTGAAACAAGATGGCGAATGAAGCTGGCCAACAAAATCGGTCGAAACATTGGTATGTACTATGTACAGACCAAGTTACATTCAAATCGGTTCATAAATACGCCTGTTATCGCGTGCAAAAATCAGGGCGTTTCAAAATGTCAGCCACGCTAGAAATTCAAAATGCTATAACTCAGCCATTTTTTAAGATATAGACGAAACAAAAACTGCTCCTGAATCTTTTTATCAAGGTAAAACACATAAGAAAAAAATATTTTTTCAATTTTGAATTTTTTGGTACCACATTTGAAATTTACATTTTTCTTAAAATGTTAAATGGCCGCCATTTTTAAACAAAATGGCGGATGAAGCTGGCCAACGAACTTGGTCGAGACATTGGTCTGTACTATGTATAAACGAAGTTACATCCAAATCGGTTCATAAATACGCCTTTTATCGCGTGACAAAATTCAGGACATTTCAAAATGTCAGCTTCGCTAGAAATTCAAAATGCTATAACTCAGCCATTTTTTAAGATATAGACGAAACAAAAACTGCTACAGAGTCTTTGTATAAAGGTCAAATACATAAGAAAAAAATATTTTTCCATTTTCAATTTTTTGGTACCACATTTTAAATTTTAATTTTTTTTAAATTTTTTAAATGGCCGCCATTTTGAAACAAAATGGCGGATGAAGCTGGCCAACGAACTCGGTCGAGACATTGGTATGTACTATGTACACACCGAATTACATCCAAATCGGTTCATAAATACGAGAGTTACAGTGTGACATAGGTCAGATATATATATATATATATATATATATATATATATATATATATATATATATATATATATATATATATATATATATATATATATATATTGATATATATATATATATATATATATCAATTTTGAACGGAGGGTGGTTTTGGGGTCTGGGAGTCATGATCGATGAAAATATACCAAAATTTTTTGAAATCGCTTTCCTCCGAACGGCTGCAATAGGTAGCTTTTTGTAAAGAAAGCTACCTAAAATGGTTGAATTATAACATTTTGAATTTCTATTGTGGCTGACATTTTAAAACGACCTGATTTTTGTCTTTCGATAACAGGCGTACTTATGAACCGATTTGGATATTACTTGGTCTGTACATAGTGCATGCCAATGTCTCGACCGAGTTCGTTGGCCAGCTTCATTCGCCATCTTGTTTCAAAAGGGTTGCCATTTAAAAAAAATTAAATTTTAAATTTAAAATGAGGTATTAAAAATTTTGAAAATGAAAATATTTTTTTTATGTGTTTGGCCTCGATACAAAGATTCCGGAGCAGTTTTTGTTTCTGAAAATTTGTTTTTTTGTTTATATCTTAAAAAATGTTTGAATTATAGCACTTTGAATTTCTAGCATGCCTAACATTTTGAAACGATCTTGTATTTGTCACGCGATAACACACGTATTCGCCTATTTCTATGTAAGAAGGCATGTGGATAGTATACATCAATATTTCGACCAAGTTCGCTGGCGAGATTCATCAGCCATCTTGTTTCAAAATGACGGCCATTAAATTAAAATATATATATATATTTAAAGTGAGGTGCAAAAAAATTAGAAATTGAAAAAGGTTTCTTTCTTAAGTATTTGACCTTGATATAAGGATTCAGGAGCATTTTTTGTTTGTCTTTACCTTAAAAAATGGCTCAGATATAGCAGTTTCAATTTCTATTGTGGGTGACATTTTGAAAAATCTGATTTTTTGCATGCGACAGCACTCCTATATATTAACCGATTCCGATGTGAGTGAGCATGTGCACAGCAATTACTAAGGTCTCGACCAAGTTCACTGGTTAGCCTCATCCACCATGTTGTCTTAAAATGGCAGGCACTTTAAGAAGTTGCCGAATTTGGCAGCCAAAGATAAGTTACTTTAAATAAAAGCAGCTTGGATAAAGATGACTAATTTCGCGAAATTCTCATTCATAATGATTTAGTATTGATAAAAATTAGTATTGAATCTCCTACATTCGGTTTCCACTTAATTGAGCTTCGTGTGTTTGAATAATATAAGTTGGCTTTTTAAAAATAAGGAATATGAAAGCTACCTCTTCCTTTCGGCACTGGCCGGAAGGACTTTTTTAAATCCATGTCAATTTAATTTTTTTTCTGAAAATGGCTGCAATTAAAAAAGGTGTGTTTATTTCACATGCACCTATTTATGCTTCCGAAACATGATTTTCTTTCTATCATAAATCTTTTATGCGTCAAATGAAACTTTATTTTTTGTTTATCAGGAATTTTTCTACGTCACTTGGGAAAATGAATGGTTTAGTCAGCTGATCAACTCTAAGCTTATGACGTAAGCTTCACGTACGCATCCAGTTGATTCATTTTCAATTACTTCTTTTCTACTTTTTATCTCGATTGGAAATAATTTATTTGTACATCGCAGTGATTTATAGTTTCGGACTTTCGTTCATTTAGGAGGAAAGCGGGAGGCCTATTTGTATTTTTATTTTGTTTCAACAAGGGCTGCTACGCAGTTTAAATATTTGCGGATGCTTGTTCAAAATGTTTTCGGCACCATCAAGTCAAGAAAACTTTTGTGCGCTCTTCTTCTTCTTTTTTTTCCCCTTCAATAATTATTCATACCGTTTCAAATAATTCCGTCTTAAATTATCTACATTTAAGTATCTTATTTTACAAACTCATTAAAACGTCTAAAAACGCAAGTATATGACTGAATATATGGAATAGCTGGGATAGTGAAAAACATTTAGTAAAAGAAAAGAAAATGTATGAAGTTTATGTATTTTTAGAAAGTAAAATTTAAGAGGGTGGCGTGATTCTAACACAATCATTGAACTCTGACATTTTGATAAATGTTCGCAGATTTTAAAGTTAATAGTTTCAATTAATTGTCAGTTTGCCCCTTATAATTAAATACATTTATTTGATTTCGTTAATATTTCCATTTTATAAAATATTTTTAATATTAACGGTATTTTTTATCAGTATATTTAAAATTATTATTCAGTTTTAGAAATTATTAAAAAATATTATTCAATACTTTTAACCTCATAAATTTATTTATATGTTTAAATATATATATATGTATATAATATATTAAAAGATGTTTATACAGATATTTTAACATAAAGAAATTTTTGGAAGAATGTATTTTAAGTTATTCAAGTTTACTCATTACTAGCAAACCCCGCGGCTTTGCTCGCGTAATATTTGAAATATGCCAACACTGCATTAGGCAGAAATGAGACTTAAATTAATAAAATGAAATAAAACTAAATAAATGATAATTTAGAAAATATTTTGAAACTTTTATGCTCAATTAATACGCTCATTTCAGTATTCATTTGGAGTTTTGAATTTTTTAGAAACCATCTTCTAACATCTTAAATTTAGCCATCATGTCAAATTCCAAGTCCTACCACCTCTCTCAACATAAAGGGCTATGTTGAAACAGGAACTGTCACCATTAATTTGCCAAAATTAATTTTGAAATCGGTTTGTTATTTCCTAATATTCCACAGAAACGTAATTTAAAAAGCTTTTAAAGCCCTTTTTTAGAACGTTTGTTGTTCCTGTGAACCCCAGGTGGTAGAATCACCGGCATAAAATAAAGCCTGTGTAGGATCAGAGACTGTTACCACTGATTCGCAACTATTACTTTTATAATCGGTTTACATTCCCTGAAATTGCATAGAATCGTAATTTAGAACTTTTTTAGAATGCTTTTCGCACCTCCGCTTCGCTTCACCCCTTGTAAAACCTTCGACTAACATGTGGAAGTGGTAGCGTGGAACTTCAGTCAAGCGGAGGCCCAAGTAATAATTAAATCAAACAATTTATTGAAAAGACATAAGATAAATTAATTTCTTGGTTATACTTGAATTACAACTATATTATATTTTCTGGGTACGTTACAGCTGACGACACTGTTCATTTAAAAGCATAAGTTCAACAAAGCATGAGATAGGCATCCAATCTTCTAATGGATTCTTTATCAAAAAAGTTTAGTCCTTTTACCTTAATTCGTAACGAAAACTGCTGACGCTGCTTCTCGTGCACAACAATCCGTTGTCAACTCCTTTTTACCTCGCGGCCTCGACCGGAGAAATATTATCCTGCCTGAATCGGCAGACTACTTCTATCCCTTCGGACCTCTCCGAAATCGCAGTCCCAACTCAGAGAGCAGCCCTCTCCTTGGGATTCAAAAACGCATCTCCCCCTTTTCTCTGTTCGTTCAAATTCACCTTCCTAAAACAAAAGCTATCTGTCGGCCCACTCAGAGCCTAGGTTGAATGATATCACTAACAAACTTCGATATCATTGGTCAAGAGAGACCCTCTCTGCTAGCGTGAGAAAATTTTGCATCTAGTTTCATTTTTAAATTGTCCTGGGAAAATATCGCCAAAGTTGCTACTTAAAAGGAATTCCATAACTCCTATTTTTTTCATGCCGTTCTACTTTTCCGTCAACCTTTAAGATTGGTTTAGATGGATTGATTCTTTTTATCATTTCCGGCAGAAACTTGAGACTTAGAAATATTTTGAGCTGTTATGCTTATACATTGCTTTTCCTATCTAGAGTTCTCATTTGAAAATATATGGGACCTTTTTTGTGAATCCCATTGGATTCTTCACAATACCCCCCGCCTTTAAATGATATTTCGGCTGCAAGACGTAATATCTGCAAAGAAAAGGTTAGCTCATATATTAGAGTGGCCCTCCTTTATATATCTCTCACCTTTTTCACAAAAAACTTTTCATACAATTTACATTTAACTTACTAATGCTGAGTACCTTTGATTATGAAATTTCACTTTTAAAAGACAAAACACATTTAAAATTTTACACTATGACATTTACACAAAATAAGATAAATTTAATATGTACACCTAGTTAAATCGAATTCGACTCACTTATGTACACTTAGTTAAATCGATTTCGACTCACTTGATCCGGCGCTAAATTTCTAACTGCTAGAGCCTGTCATGTGAAGGCCTATTTCTATATTTAGGATAGTGTCTCGGACGTGAATCTTCGCTTGTCAACCTATTTATTTTCTCCGCGTTTTTTTCTTGTGGTTTTTGTTTATTTACACGATAATTTTGCAACTTTTCGTGTCTACCTGTGGCGCTCGCCACACAATAAGCCGGGGACATTTTAGAGTCGCCCGTCCTCCGACTAATCTGTCTCATAACACTTTCGCGCTCTTTATTCCCGTCCAAATCCTTTACTAGATTTTCTGACCTGAGATACTTTTTGTTCTCGTTATTTCTAAACCAAAATTCTCTTTTGTTCCTTCTCAGTGTTATTTTCACCGACGTATCCCTTTGATTATCCGATCTATCTATACTTTGACACGCCCTATTTGCTTGTGTTAAATCCTCACACTCATGATGCGATTTTTCTAACCCCTTTTTCAGTTTGACTTCTCGTATGGGGCAACCCATCTCATGATCCCCTTTGACATCTTTCTTTTTTCTTTTATTCGATCCTAAAACCTGATCTTCCTTTTTCGTGGGTGATACAGTATTATCCTTCCTTCCCTTCCAATTCTCATATCTCGTTTTTGACCGGGTACCTCCCATTTCCTTCCTTTCTCCCAAGTTCACGCTCGTCAATTTTGAGTAGTCCTCTCTCAACTTATTCTCTTCCCTTCGGGATGGATTCCCGTTTTCGTTTTTCGCTTTCGCTATGTTATGGATGACCACTGCATCTGAAATCTGCATTTTTTTCCTTTTAATATCATCAATTAATTTTTGAGTTTTGTTACCCAAAATATAGTAAGACAAATTCGTCTTTCTGTCCGTCACGATAGCTTTTGTTTTTAGTCTCCCGAGTCCTTCAATTTTTAAAACAACTTCGGCGGTCGGTAAGCGACGAGTATTGTTCATTAACGGCTGTCTAACTCGAATGGTGCCACCGTCTAATTGATTGCGTTTAATAAATCTCCTCGAAATTACATCATATTGACTTCCACTGTCTCTTAATGTTGTGCATTCCCTTCCGTTGATTAGCGCGCGGCTTAGATAAGGCTTAAAACTTTCTTCAAAATTTGTACTTCCGCTAATATGATGAACGCTGGTAATTTGCTCTCCATTTCTTTTGTTTTCGGGACAATTAACCTTCAAATGGTTTGGGCTCGAGCAAATGAAACACCTAATAGCCCTTTTTCGCTCAAAGATTTTTTCCCTTTCTTTCTCTATATTTCGTTCTCTCCAGTTAGTTCTGGTTTCGGAATGCCCCCCTCTCGTTTCGTCTTCATTTTCCATTTTCTCATCCCGCGAATTTTCTTCGAATTTTAGCTTTTTGTTCCACGATTTTTTTGACGCCCCTTTTATAGTTTCGTATTCATCCAGATCCTTAGCTAGTGTTCCTGGATCTTTATATTTGGCCCACGAATCTATAAAGTGCTCCCTTAATTCTGCTGGAGCACGCCTCTTAATCTGTTCGGTGATTAGCAAATCTTTTAACTCTTTAAAATTAGTAACCTCAAGATCATTTAACCACCCTTCTAGAAAGCTATTTAGTTCAAAAATGAGGTCTTTCCACGGACTATTCGGGTTTCGTAAATGTTTATTTAGTTTTTGTCTATAAGCCTCGCCACTCAATCTAAAACGAGCTAACAGGATTGACTTCACATGCTGAAAGTTGTCAACTCGGTCTGTCGGTTCGCGCAAGATCAATTCAGCTATCTGTACGGGCAACAAAGCTAATAAATGCGTGACCAGATCCTCATTTTCGATCCCAGACCTTAATGCCTGTCGTTCAAACAAGTTCAAAAATAGAGTTATGTCCGAACGCTCTGGATCAAAACGATGCATTATAGTTTTTAGCGCTAATTTAGGTCTTTCCGATCCGTTACTGGAAATCGAGTTACGCCTCCCTGTATTTTGCGTTAATTTTAATTGCTCAAATTGAAAATTTCTCTCTTTTTCTTTCTCTTCTTTTTCTTTTTTCTCTCTTTCTAAAAGAAGTAGATCTTCCCTATCTTTCACTATATATCCCACTTGCGTTAATGCAAAGTCGGCATCATAATCGTCCGCGCCCTCTATCTTTTGGATAATCGTCGCGATTATGTCACTTTCTTCTATCTGAACTCCTAATACCTCTGCTAAATTTTGCAGATCAGCCTTTCGGCAATATTTCAATGCCGTTATTTTCGCCATTATCTATCGATTTTATATTCCTACCGATACTACAAAGATAACCTAACGATTTCCCTCTTCATATATTTATTTATATATTTTTTTTTTTTCAACTACCTCAGAAGATGTGAATTTGACACTTCACCGAGAATATTCTAACCTTATCTACCGTTATAAAATGTTTTCAAACGTATTCACAATATACATAAATAAATTAGCAATACTATAATAAATTTCAGACATTCTACGTTTTAGTGTTAGTTTCGAAAAAGAAGTATAATTTTCCCACTTTTTACCTTCCCTACACACACAAAATATAGAACATAAAAAAAAAATATTTCCAAATGCTATAGGTAAACAATTTTCTCTATTTTACTCAGAATTGAACACTCCTTGCAACCCTTTCATATGCTTTTTCTATTTTGAATATAAGTATATATTTAGGAAAATCAATCATTAAATAATCCAAATTGATTCTAAAATATTTTTCAAACAAACTTTCCTCACAATGGTACTTTTCTTACATGACATCTAATTTCTTTTTTTTTTTTTTTTTTTCTTTAAGAATCTAGTTTGATTCTAGTTTTCTGTATTCTTAATTTTAAAAAAAATTCAAAATTTAAAGCCAATGACAAAGGGTATCAGCTTCCTTGTACTATAATTAATTAATAAGTTAATAATTTTCTTATTTTAACTAACCAATTTTTCAATTTTAAAATTTTCATTTACCTCAAAACAAAAGTTTTCCTTTAAAATATTAATTTCTTATCAACATTTCAATTAATTAATAAATTAAGAGCCACTCAAAATAATGAGCTTACCTTTTGTTTTGCTGGGGCATTTTCTCTCGGGAACTGTACTGCACGGCACTGCACTGCACTGTAGTCTCCTTTCACTGCACACAGTCTTGCATCTGGATGTCGTCTAAAGCACCTTTTTGGGGAACTGTCCGGCACGATACTGGTGTCACTTTTCTCTACGCACAGTCTTGCGTCTGGAGCACTTTCTTAGGGGAACTGTCCGGCACTATACTGGTGTCGTTTTCCTATGCACACGGTCTTGCATCTGGAGCTCTTTCTTAGAGGAACTGTCCGGCATGATACTGGTGTCGCTTTTTTCTACACACGGTCTTGTGTCTGGAGCTCTTTCTCTTAAGCTAGTCTTTTAATGTTCAGAGTCCTTGCTGTGCATCCCACCTTCTGCCACCAAGTTGTAAAACCTTCGACTAACATGTGGAAGTGGTAGCGTGGAACTTCAGTCAAGCGGAGGCCCAAGTAATAATTAAATCAAACAATTTATTGAAAAGACATAAGATAAATTAATTTCTTGGTTATACTTGAATTACAACTATATTATATTTTCTGGGTACGTTACAGCTGACGACACTGTTCATTTAAAAGCATAAGTTCAACAAAGCATGAGATAGGCATCCAATCTTCTAATGGATTCTTTATCAAAAAAGTTTAGTCCTTTTACCTTAATTCGTAACGAAAACTGCTGACGCTGCTTCTCGTGCACAACAATCCGTTGTCAACTCCTTTTTACCTCGCGGCCTCGACCGGAGAAATATTATCCTGCCTGAATCGGCAGACTACTTCTATCCCTTCGGACCTCTCCGAAATCGCAGTCCCAACTCAGAGAGCAGCCCTCTCCTTGGGATTCAAAAACGCATCTCCCCCTTTTCTCTGTTCGTTCAAATTCACCTTCCTAAAACAAAAGCTATCTGTCGGCCCACTCAGAGCCTAGGTTGAATGATATCACTAACAAACTTCGATATCATTGGTCAAGAGAGACCCTCTCTGCTAGCGTGAGAAAATTTTGCATCTAGTTTCATTTTTAAATTGTCCTGGGAAAATATCGCCAAAGTTGCTACTTAAAAGGAATTCCATAACTCCTATTTTTTTCATGCCGTTCTACTTTTCCGTCAACCTTTAAGATTGGTTTAGATGGATTGATTCTTTTTATCATTTCCGGCAGAACCTTGAGACTTAGAAATATTTTGAGCTGTTATGCTTATACATTGCTTTTCCTATCTAGAGTTCTCATTTGAAAATATATGGGACCTTTTTTGTGAATCCCATTGGATTCTTCACACCCTTTTTAATTCGAATTTATATTCGACGTTCCTTGGAGGGCATTTATATTTTATAAGTAACAACTACCATGTCATATTTAAAGTTTCTACCCTTTTCAGTATCACAGGAATCGCAATTTAGAAAGTTTTTAGCTCCTGCAATCCTCTGGTGGTAGTGGAACAGACATAAAATATAGCTTATGTTTGAGCAGGTTCTATCACCAAAATTTGTCGTCATTATTTTTTTAATCGGTTTGGTAATTTATAAGTTTGCTTAAAAACTGTAATTTATAACGCTTTTCACTCGCTTCATTTTTTAAATTTTGGCATTTTCTTTTGACTGTTCTTAGAAAGCAGTTGCATCTTGTAAGTAAATACCATGCCATACTTCAAAGTGTTAGACCCCTCAGTTGTGCAAAAAACGCAAATTAGAACATGTTTTGCTTTTGCAACCCTCAGATGGTAGTGACAGCAACATAAAATATAATCTATGTTATAGCAGGGGCTGTCACCATTGATTTGCAACCATAACTTTTGAAATAGCTTTGGTATTTCCTTAGATTGAGTAGAAATCGCAATTTAGAACGTTATTAGGTCGCTTTTCGCGCATTTTCACCCCTTTTTAAATTTCCAATTTTTTCGAAACTGTTCTTAAAAATCATTTATATCTAATAAATATGCACCTTGCCTAATTTTAAGTTGCTAGCCCCTACCGATCACAAAAAACGAAATTTAGAACGCTTTTTAGCTCCTGCAACGTCTTGGTGATAGTGATACCGACACAAAATAGCGTCTATGTTAGGGCAGAGGCTGTCAGCATCAATTTCCTACCATTACGTTTGTAATAAGATTCATTCTTTCTGAGATATTGCCGACAAATCGGCATTTCAAACGTTTTTAGAACGCTTTTCACGCATTTTGCTCCTGCATCTCCTCTAAGGTAGTGGAAACAGATATAAAATATAGCCTATCTTGGAGCAAGATCTGTCACCATCACTTTTACACCATTATATTTGAAATCGGTTCAGTACTTCCTGAGATTGCATAGAAATCGCAATTTAGAAATTTTTACAACTCTTTTTGCGCATTTTGACCCCCTTTTAAATTTCGATTTTTTTAGGAAATGTCCTTAGAGATCATTGATATCTTATAACTAACTACTATTCCAAATTTCACGATTCTAGGCCCTTCCGTAACGCAAAAGCCGCAATTTAGAAAGTTTTTCTCCTGCACCCCCTTTGGGGTAGTGGCACCGACATAAAACATCGCCTATGTTGGAGCAAGGGTTGTCCCCATCATTTTGACGCCATTATTTTTTAGATCGGTTTGGTATTTCCTGAGATTATGTAGAAACTACCATTTAGAAGGTTTTTAGAACGCTTTTTGCGCATTTTCACCCCTTTCAAATTTCGAATTGTTTAAGAACTGTTCTTAGACATAATTTATATCTTATAGGTAACTAATATTCAAAATTTCATATTTCTAGGCCCTTCAGTAACGCTAAAATCGCATTTTTAGAACTTTTTTGCTCCTACACCACCTTTGGGGTAGTGACACCGACATAAAACATAGCCTATCTTGGAGCAAGCGTTGTCACCATCATTATGACACCAATATTGTTTAAATCGGTTTGGTATTTCCTGAGATTGTGTAGAAACTACCATTTAGAACGTTTTTAGAACGCTTTTTGCGCATTTTCACCCCTTTTAAATTTCGAATTGTTTAAGAACTGTTCTTAGACATCATTTACATCTTATAAGTAACTAATATTCAAAATTTCATATTTCTAGGCCCTTCTTAACACTAAAATCGCATTTTTAGAACGTTTTTTGCTCCTACACCCCCTTTGGAGTAGTGACACCGACATAAAACATAGCCTATCTTGGAGCAAGCGTTGTCACCATTATTATGACACCAATATTTTTTAAATCGGTTTCTTATTTCCTGAGATTGTGTAGAAACTACCATTTAGACCTTTTTTTTAGAACGCTTTTTGCGCATTTTCACCCCTTTTAAATTTCGAATTGTTTAAGAACTGTTCTTAGACATCATTTATATCTAATAAGTAACTAATATTCCAAATTTCATATTTCTAGGCCCTTCAGTAACGCTAAAATCGCATTTTTAGAACGTTTTTTGCTCCTACACCCCCTTTGGGGTAGTGGCACCGACATAAGATATAGCCTATGTTCTAAGTTGGACTAACACCATCATTTTGATACCATTACTTTTGGAATCGGTTCGGTAGTTCCAGAGCTTACCTACGACAAATAAACAATTTTTTCCTCTTTATAATAGGAGTATAGATTATCAAACATTCTTTATTTGATATTTCGTTTTATTATACGTTACAATATGTACTATTTCTTTTATTTTCAAAAATATTTTTACCATCGACAACTTTTTAGAAATGTTTATTTTAAAATTTTAAAGTATAACTCTATTTTACTTATTATTTATATTCAATATTTTTTATTTGATAGATATTTTATGATTGATTACATATTTAGATGTAAATTTTGAATTTCCCCAAATATTTTAAATTAAATTAAAAGTTTTCAAACTATTTTTATGTCTGTCTGTATAATAAGTATTAAAAAGATGCATTCAGAAGTTGCTTGCAAGTTTTATTTAATTATTTTTATTTGTGAATAAGTCAGCTTTTTAAAAATACTTGTCTTATTTACGGAATGTGTTAACAATTATTTAGAAACAAAACTATTATTTTTTTAAACAAAACTATCCTTTATTTGAGCAAAACATTTCATATGTTGCTGTATTAAAGGAACGTAAGTGTTTTGTGTAATTATATAATATTATTTTTTAAACTGAAAAACGTGTTTAAAACGTGCATTATATTTGTTTAAAAAGTCATTTTTACATTAAAATATCCGAGAAAATATTTCAAATTTTTGTATAAATATACATAATAACAACTTATTTCATGTATGTGCATCTCAAAATGTTACATGGAAAAATGAATCTTTTATAATTTTTTGAAGAACACTTTAGAGCTCTTTACAAGAGTTAGGCTTAGTTTCGCAAAATCCTTCGGCCCAGAAGAAGAAATAAAATTTTCCCGCTCCGTCCTCAGATGCGCAGTTCTGAATGCGCGCGCCGTCGCGAACAGGTTAACGCCCAGCATCGTGTAGATGCAACTCGCAAGAAGAATATCAGAAGGTTAGTATTACATTATAAGCTAAGCCTACCTTTAGAACTCTTAACATATTGGTACCCTCGGCGGGACGGGCATTTTTGAATTTCGAATTTGTTTGAATGAAGAGATGAATTTGAATAATTTAAAAACGCAAAGGAAAGGACTAAGAACTACTTTTACTGTCACAGTTAATAAAATTGAGGCTGAATTATCTAAAGAGATAAATGAATTCAAAGATTTTTCAGTTTTAAAAACTCAACTAATGGACAAGTTTCAGAGGTTAGACACATGTCAAGGTCAAATTTCGGAAATGTTATTGCAAGAGAAAGACGAAAAATTGTTCACGGAAGACTTTGAAGGTGCAGAAGCATATAGAGAGAAATATATAGAACTATGCTCGCACATTGATGAGAAAATCCAATTATCTTCATCTCCTAGTGAAAGTGAAAGAAGAAAATTTAAACTACCGAAAATTGAGCTGAAAAGATTTAATGGCGAGCCAAAAGAATATTTATCTTTCTGGAGTCAGTTCAAAAAAATAAATGATGATGCCTCTATTGCTGATGAGTATAAGATGCAATATTTATTGCAATGCATGGAACCGCAATCAAAGGCAGAGCGATTAGTGAAGAGCTATCCGGCAACTGCTGAAAACTATCCAAAGGCTATTGAACAATTAAAAGAAAGATTTGGCCGAGATGACCTACTTGTTCAGATTTACGTAAGAGAACTGTTAACCCTCGTAATGAGAAATGCTACAGCTGGAAAAATGAAAGTTGATTTGGCTGCTTTATATGATGAATTGGAAAGTAAACTCCGAGCCTTGGAAAGCCTTGGTCGAACACAAGAGAAATACGGAGATTTCCTGACACCTTTAGTTGAAAGTTGTTTGCCTGAAGAAATTCTTTTAACTTGGGAAAAAAGCCGAAGTCACAATGCAGCTGCCAGTAAGACTTCCCAAACCTTAGAGGAACTGATGGACTTTCTTCGCCAAGAAGTTCAGGGAAATGAAATCGTTTCTCTAGCAAGGAAAGGTTTCGGACAGATGAATGTCGGCAAAAGAGACCCTATATCTAAAAGTGTAATGAAATCTGATTTAGCTACCGCATCGGCGTTAGTGAGTATGGAAAATATAGGTAAAAAAAATAATTGTATCTTTTGTGAAAAATTTCATCAAAGTGAAAAGTGTTTTAGCGCTAAAAAAAATGTCTTTAGGTGATAAACAAAAATTATTGTTAAAAAAAGGTGCCTGTTTTTCATGCTTACAAAAAGTTGGTCATTTAAGTAGAAATTGTAATATTAAATCTAAGTTAAAGTGTACCCTTTGTAACAAATCTCATTTTGAAATAATGTGCCCACAGCAATCTAGAAAAAATGATCAAAATGAAACTCTTATGTCAGAGAATTCTCTTTCTAATTGTAATAGTAATGAAGTTGTTTTTATGCAGACACTTGGCGTGCGTATTCGGTCGCACGGTCACCAAAGGGTTGTACGCGCACTTTTAGATACTGCGAGCCAAAGTAGCCATGTTAGCGAGAGAGTAACGAAATTATTAAAAATGCGTCCTCTGAGAAAGGAAACAATTATTCACGCATTGTTCGGGGGGAGTGAAACCAAGCCCAAACCACATGATGTGTTTTCCGTAGAAATTAGTGAACTAGAAGGAGATAACGCGTTTAGTTGTGAAGTATTTTCCGAAAGAAAAATTTGCGGATTTGTCCCTAAAATTAAAGATTATAGGATTTTAAATGAGCTGAAGAAAAGACAGATTAATCTAACGGATCACTTTTGTAAGGAAACCGAAATTGATGTTTTGATAGGGGCAGATTTGATAGGAAGATTATTAACAGGTAATTTAATTCAATTGAATTGCGATTTGACTGCCATAGAAACCAAGCTGGGTTGGACTGTAATGGGAAAACAAATTTCTAGTAAGAAACATAATATTTTGACAACATTGTCTATGCATGTTAGAAATATTCCTTTGAATGAATTATGGGAACTTGAAACCATAGGAATTTCTAACCCCATTCCGAGTTTTGAAAGGAAAGAAAATTTTGATTTAAGCGATTTTGAAAATAAAATGAAAATTCTTTCCGATGGCAGATATGAAGTAGAGCTTCCATGGAAATGTAATTCTAAGAACTTGACCGATAACAAAATTTTAGCTTGGAAGAGACATGAAAAAATGATTAATAAATTGAAATGCGGGGGATTTTTCGCTGAATATCAGGAAGTACTTAGGGAATGGGAAAAATTAAATATTATTGAGCGTGTCCCAGAAAATGAATTAAGTAATAAATGTCATTATTTACCGCATAGGCCCGTAATCAGGTTAGATAAGAAAACTACAAAGGTACGCCCTGTATTTGACGCGTCTGCTTCTGAAAGAGGAAAACCCTCCTTAAATGAATGTCTATATAAAGGAATTAATCTCATTGAAGTAATCCCTGATATTCTTGACCGTTTTAGAACATATCCTATCGGTATAACTGCAGATATAGAAAAAGCTTATTTAATGTTATCTGTTATGCCTAGAGATAGAGATTTTCTTAGATTTTATTTCCCATGTAATGAAGGGCAATTGATTTATAGACATTGTAGAGTTGTATTTGGTGTATCTTCCAGCTCTTATTTATTAAGTGCATCTATAATGCATCTATTAGAAAATAGTCCCCCTGAATATAAAGAAACTGCTGAAAAATTGAAATGTTCGTTTTATGTAGATAATTGTGTATCAGGTGTTTTTAACATTGATGAAGCTGAAACATTTATTGAAAATGCAAAATTGTTAATGTCTAAAGGATGTTTTAATTTGCGTTGTTTTGAAAGCAATGTAGCTTGCAAGAATGTCGATAAGAGTTCTGGGGATACTTCTATTTTAGGGATTATTTGGAATTTAAATAATGATTCTTTAAAATGTTGTTTAGATTTAGAAGTAGTAACGTGCGAAAGGAAAATTACTAAGAGGTTAATCTTGAGCATTGTACAAAGGATTTTTGACCCTATCGGCTTATTGTCACCAACTACATTGCTTCCAAAACTATTATTGCAAGATTCATGGAAACAGAAAATTCCATGGGATCATGAATTGCCTTGTAATATTGTAAATGTATTTTTGAAATGGCTAAAGAATATCGATGTGTTAAAAGAAGTAGCTACACCTCGCTACTTGGAGATTAATACTTCATCTGAACTCCATGTTTTTGTTGATGCAAGCAAAGGGGCATATGCAGCGTGCGTCTTCGCTAGATCAATAATTGGTTCTGAAGTAAAGGTTATACTTGTTAGAGCGAAGTCTAGGGTTGCTCCTCTCAAAACTTTGAGTATGCCGCGTTTAGAACTTATGGCTTGTTGTATAGGTGCTCGACTCACGAATTCTGTCATCAAAGCGATCAATATGTCAAATCTGAAAATAACATTTTGGTCAGATTCTACTACTGCACTTTGGTGGATAAAAGAACATGGAAATTGGTCGATTTTTGTGAGCAACAGAGTTAAAGAGATTCGGCAATTGACCAGAATGGAATCATGGAAGCACGTTCCTGGAAGTTTAAACATAGCTGATATACTATCGCGTGGGTGCTCTCCACAACGAATGCTTAGTTCGAGTTGGTGGGAAGGTCCTAAGTGGTTAAAGGAAAATCCTGGGTGTTGGCCAATGGGCGCGATTGACTGTCAACCTAAAGATGTAGATTTAGAAAGAAAGAAAGTTAGAATTATGAATGTTGATCTAGCTAAAGACGCACCCCATTGGCTCTTAAATAATATATCTAATTATGACAAAATGATAAGAGTATTTGCTTATGTTTTGAGATTTGTAAATAATTGTCGTAAGATTTCTGATAAATGTGAAGATTTGAATCTTTCTCAAAATGAAATTCAGAATTCGGAAAATCACCTAATCAGTTTAGTCCAAAGGTATTATTTGTACAATAAAATGTCTGAGCATAATATTGTTACATTCGTAGATAATAATGGAGTTTTAAGGATAAAAACTAAAATAACTGAAAGAAATGATCAAGAATCATTTTTGTATCCAATATTGTTGCCAGATAAGTGTGAATTTACTAAACTGTTGATTAGATCTGTACACCAAAAGAATTGTCATGCGGGAATAAGAATAATGCAGTCTTTAATAAGAGAAAGATTTTGGATTATTAGAGCTAGAAGAGCCATCAAAAATGCGTTATTTGATTGTATTCCATGCAAACGCTTTAAAGCAAAATCCTTGTCAAGCGAACCGACGCCTTTACCACCAGATCGCGTGACGGATTGCGCTGTATTTGAAATTATAGGAGTGGACTTAGCAGGGCCTCTATTCCTGAAAACTGGCGAGAAAGTTTGGATAGCGTTATTTACTTGTGCAGTTTATCGTGCACTTCACCTTGAACTAGTTAACTCGTTGTCTTCTGATGCATTTCTTCTAGCACTGAGGCGTTTTATAGCTAGACGCGGAAGACCTAGTACTATTTATTGTGATAATGGAACGAATTTTAAGGGAGCTTCCAATGAACTTTCGAAATTAAATTGGGATAAAATTTTAAGAGAAACTATGACGCATAAAATTGTTTGGAAATTTATACCTCCCACCGCAGCTTGGTGGGGAGGCTGGTGGGAAAGGTTGGTTCGTATTGTAAAAGAATTGTTAATACGTACTCTTGGTAGATCAGTATTGACTTATGAAGAATTGAATACATTTGTATGTGATTGTGAATCTGTAATTAATTGTAGACCTCTAACCTATATCTCTGAGGACCCACTAGAGTTAGTTCCTCTTACACCCGCTATGTTTCTTACTGAAAACAAATGTTTTAGCAATTCAGATATTATCGAATTAGATTCTCGAAGTTCAAGGAGAAGGGCAAATTATAGAGCTAAACTTCTTACCGATTTTAGGCAACGCTTTAGAAAGGAATACCTCAGTGAATTAGTCCAAAAACATACTGAAAAACACACACGTGAGCCTCGATTGGGGGAAGTAGTCTTGATTGGGGATGATAATAAAAAGCGTTTATTTTGGCCTTTAGGGAAAGTGATTCAGTTGATTCCTGGACGGGATAGTAAAATCCGTACTGTTAAGTTAAAAACGCAACACGGCACGGTTTTACGTCCGGTGCAGCGCATCTTCCCTTTGGAAATATATTCGAATGATACGAATGAAATCGCATTTAAAAGGTTGGGTGAAGAGAAATCTAGTTCTAGTGAGTGTATTAATGATAAAAATGTATCTTCTCCTGATAATGTCATAATTAAGAAATATACCTCTTCTGGAAGATGTGTAAGAGCTCCGAAGAAATTAGATCTTTTTAATAACAATTGTTATGTATTTGAAACTCTCCCCAAGTTTCAAAGGGGGGAGGATGTTAGCAATTGAAGTGAAATGAAACTAGTGGCACTCGCTGTGCGTGATATTGTAATGTAAATTTATTGATGATGTGGGTTAATAGGAGTATTCCATGAATGTATGTGAACTGTTGAATTCTCTTGAAGTAAAATGAAATATGTTTTATATGTCGGAATTAAATGATTATTTTATACTATAAATGGCTCTTTGTATGAGTTTGAACCCAGATTCTAATTCATTAACGCCCAGCATCGTGTAGATGCAACTCGCAAGAAGAATATCAGAAGGTTAGTATTAGATTATAAGCTAAGCCTACCTTTAGAACTCTTAACAACACTTATGTCGCAATTTTATTTTGATAACTGATTGTATAGCAAACAAAATGATATATGAAACTTTATCCTAGGTTCAATATTTAAGAAATAAAAAATCATTTTGTAAAAAATGAGTCAACGCTGCCCAGTCTCCCGTATATGTGTGCATGTATATTTATATATAATATATATTTATATGTAATATATACACATACATTTATATATATGTGTTTATTTTAAAAAATACATAGTCAAATACTGAATAGTAATAGAAACAGGTGTTCAAAATACAGGGTGCAATTTAAATAAAAATGTCTTTACTTACAGAAATAAGAAAAGTAAACTACGATGTTCCTATTAAGCAGTTTTTAAGTCCAATTTCAGCAGTTCTCATTTACAGTCGGAAAATGACCCGAATTCTTTGAGCAGCCCTGTATATGATATATTGATTTCTATCTATAAATAAACTACACGCATTCAAAAATTTTGTCCAGGTAGGAAATACATATCTCAGTTGAAAATTCCTTTCAACAATTTCCCCTTATAAGGAGAGTATTACGTGAATTCTTTTGTATATGAGACCTGTATATGAGGTATAGAAATTACATACAACGAGTAACATGCAAAAGATTAATTAAATTTAAAAGCGCATATCGAAATTGAAAAACGCACTTCCAGCAATTTTTGCTCTGTAACCGATTATTTTTGTGTGTCCCTGTAAATGAACGACAAATGCTGCGAGTGCCCTATCCTATAGTAATCATCTTGTAGTGGAGTTAAGTGATTTACACCAATTTCAATACATTTGAAATAGCGTAAAGTGATTCAAATACGCTGCAAACGATTTTTCCCCAATGACCCTAATGTAACGGAATTCTTTTGAGTACCCTGTAAATGAACTATTAATGATACACACTTCATATACAATACAGAACATTCCATGTTGACCCTCAATAATGTATATCAATTGCATGAAAATCCGAGTACATTTACGTGAGTTAGAGTGTGAACATACGGACAGACAAACCGAATTCATAAACACTCTTCTACTTGGTTGCAAACTGTTAAAAAAGAATAAACATTGGCTTTGTATTCAATCAGCAGTTCTATTTTAACTCCGTTCAGCATTCAGTAGAAATATCTCTTTGGCCTGCTTAATTTCTGAGTTTAACTGCCTCCTTAAATCCTAAATATTTCCAGTACATGCTGTATGTTTTGTCTGCACTGCAAAAAAACCACGGTAGATTTGCCAGAACAAACTCGATCACAGTGAATGTGCTGTATCTTTCTTTGGTTTCCTGACTCTATTAACATGGAAAATACAGTAGTTGCGTAAAATTAACAGCATAATGTGCTGGCAATTTGGAAGCATTTTTTTACAGCACAAACTGCTGGCGTCCATGTGTGCGAGATGAACAGTACTTTGTACTGTAAAAATGTCGTTTTTTTTTTTTTTTTTTTTTTTTTTTTTTTTACAGTGTATCATGCCATGTTCCCAAAATTATGCCCCTAATGTACGAATTGGCGTTCGAATTCTTTCTGGTTTAATTTTTAGGACTGCTATTCTGGTGGCTGTGCCACGAAATTCGAAATTCTCCTAATTGTCTAAAGCAGCGGTTCCTAACCTATGGATCGAGGTGGGTGTTTTGGTAGGTCGCGGAACAATCGGTGTATGCCACAAAAATATTTTTTATTTCATCTGTTATCTGTTTCAGCTGTTCATCAAAAAATATAACAAGCACATTATTTTACAACCGCACTAATCATGAAAGCTACATGCTTAAACTAAAGCTTCGTGAGAAGACATTGATTTCTCAAAGAGTCAGTTGGTATTATGTTATGACCTCGTTGTGTGATATGTCAGTAGTCGCGCAATCGTTATGGCTGCCCTAAAAAAATCCTTAACTCTCTTCGGGATGAACATAGGAACAGACTATGTAAAAATATCTAAATCTGTTTTGGGGTCCTTGATTGGGTTCAACACAACATACTCGTGTGAATGTGCTTTTTTGCTGTTCTTGAAAAACAAGTACAGAAGCAAACTGCATGTAGAAAGTGACTTAACACCTCGGGGACAAGAGAACGGTATTCGTGCCGCGTAAGGTGCTCAGAATCGGGGATTACTCTTATCAGTAAATTTTTATTGTAAATTTCGCCTTATTTCATCCGAGCATATTCCCCATTCAATTAGGCAAAAATTTCTGTTTTAAAAAACCGGTGATTATAGATTAAAAATTCTGTAAAAGACGCTCGTCCCGAAGGGGTTAAGGATAAAATTAACCAGCTTTAACCCTGATAATGTTGCTCCAAAGGCAAACACCAGTGCCAATAATCTCACACATTGTAAAGGTGTGTTTTCATAATAATTAAACGTATTTTTCATTATATTTGTTGTTTTAATTATTATTCAACAATGTGATTACCAATTCTTGTTTTTGTTGATAGTGCATCCTTCGTACGAAAGTTTGCTTTTTTCATAGGATAGCATAGCCGATAACTTATAGAGGTTATACAAAATTTTCATACTGACATTAGATGCATCCTCATGTTAGGTGGGTCGCGTAAATTTTTAACTTAAGGGGACCGGGAAATCCCTATCTCCGCCATGTTAAATTCACCAACTTTTCAACCTTTTTCTCAGAAATGGTGAAAGAGAGAGGTCTAGATTTTTTAGAGCAGTTAAAATAACATGATTTACGTATTTTAACAGACCATTTTCTTTCTAAGTGAAACTCGAAAAATTAATTATTAATTATTTATTGAAAGTTTTAAATTCGCATTTTTGGTATGATTTCACTGCCTAAAATAAATAATTCTCAACAAATCATTAAATCCCTGTGTTAAAGTATACAATATTACATAATATAAGTATTAAAAAAAAATCTGAGTTCTTAAGTTTAATAGATATTGAAAAAAAAAAGGATCATAAACATAAAAAATCTGAGTTCATAAGTTTAATAGATATTGAAAAAAAGGAACATAAACATGAAAAATCTAAGTTTTGAGAAAAAGTCAATTAAAGATTTAAATGGCCATGAAGCTGTGAAGTACTTTTAGAAAGAATGAATAATTCCAACACTTGTTTTATTATACATAAACATGTGTGACACATCGTTGGAAAGATAAAAGTTTAAACTATTTAATGATATATAAAAATAAAAATCGATTTCCCCCCCCCCCCAAATTTATCTTACCTGACCCCCTTAAAGGTAGATCGTGTACCTATAAAGGTTGGAAACCGCTGGTCTAAAGAGTAACCGATAATTTTGCTATGATTTCATTCATTTTCACGATCTCTTTTTTCCCCAATTGTGTGATGCCAATTTGTATAATACAGAATGACTCTTTCAATCGCACGTTCTCGCTTTTTTTGGCATCATAAAACAATTTTTAGACTCTTGGCTCATACTTTTATGGCATCAATATGGCATTTATTTTTTGGCGTCATAACACAATTGGCTTTTATTCGTCATTTGTGTGATGCCAATTTGTGTATTGCAGAATGTCTCATTCAATCGCATGCTGTCGCTTCACGAAGGCAGTCATGTAAACGTAGAAATGCTCTCTGGTACCATCCCTATCCACTTCTGTATAGACTGTTTAATTTTATATTTCTATTGAATAAACATTGTAAAGAGCAATTTTCAGAGCATTTATTTCTATAATTATCACAGCCTTTTATTAACTCCAGCAAATGTATACAAATCGAATCTGGTCTTTACTATTGATCTCCGATTATTTTAACCCTTTATATCCTGAATTTTTAATATAAAATTTGCTTCACCTGATTCATTATTTACGTTAATGTCTAAGATATCCGGCTCAACAATATAATAATAATTTGATTTTTAGGTTATTTTTTATTAAAACTGATTTAATAAATCGGTAGTTAGAGCTGTTTTTGCAAAATATTGACAAGAATAATTAGATTCATGAACAAAAAATACTGTTATGGAAATCTCACAATTCTTATAAGAACAGTATAAATAAATGTATTGCGATTGTAAAAGTCTTTTGTAATTCCAAAGTTTTCGTATAACATTTTTTAATAGGATACAAGCTACACCTAGGTAAATGGTTGAAAAATATTTAGCTTCGATTTTTCCGCTGTGCTTTCTAAATAGGATTGAGCAAACTATTTTGCATGAAAAGTGTAATCTACTTTTATTGATAGACAAATTAAACAAATTTTACATTGAATGTTCTTTAACGGTGCTTAAAACTATCGTCAAGATATAAAGAGTTAATGTGCTGAACTCCGCTATAGGTAGACTGACAAATAAAATGATTAAAAGTGGACGGATGAAGAATCTCCATTAAAAGATTTAGACAGAGTTTAAGTATCCATTTAAAACAGCCTTTTCTTTGAAAATCGTTTTTCGTAGATCCAAGTTTGATATCAGCTGCCAGGCTCTGATAGTTTTCAAGATCACATGATCCACTTTTTCCATTAATCTTTTTTCTACAGCACGAGTAAAAATTGGTCTTGATTAAAAATGTTACCTATGAAGATAACGATTATATTTTAACCCGTTTAAACTATGGTAAAAATACGTGTAGGTAACCAGTTTTTTATGTTGATGAATCAAATAAGATAGATCAAGATTGCTTTTTACTGACTATATTTTAGTACGTTGTATCACTTTTTACTTTCTTCTATCTTTACAATAAGAAAGATTCTTTAAAATTCTTAAGAATTAGTGAAAAGTTTCGACTTGCGGTTTCCGATGGATTTATACGTTTTAGAAAGTCCTGAACACGATTTGATGTTTTTTAGAAAATGTCTGTCTGTGAGTATGTCTGTCACTCTATCTGTGAGTCTGTCTGTGGGTTACAGAGACTTTGTGGGCACTCTATCTCAAGAACTAGTGCACGGAATTTCACGAACGAATTTCATTCAGTTATACCTTGATATAAACTGCTGCTGATTAGATTTTAGTGTATATCGTCCGAGAGGTGGCACTGCTATGCTGCATTTTCCTGGACTTTTGCAATAGATCTACCTCAAGAACCAAAGCACATATTTTCATCAAACTTCAGATTTAGTTAGACGTTAACGTAAGCTATTACTCATCAAGTTTTGGTGTAAATCGGGCTCTGCTATGCTGAATATTTCCCGATTTTGGCAAAAGCTATATCTCAGATACTAATGCATGCAATTTAATTAAACATACTGTTACATTTTCACTTAAGTAGGTCATTCTTACACGTGGGTCTATATTGGTGTTGATTTTACGGTCTTTGGGTTGCAGATTTTGGTTGCGGTCATCTAAGAGCGTGAATTCCGAAACTCTATGATTTGTTTGAAACAATGCAATAGTTATATCTCCTTGTTCAATGCATCCCATTCAACGAACGTATATATCTTTAGAATCCTCATGATGGGTATAGATTGTCATTAAATTTTGGCACTGTGATAGCTTTTTTTGAATTAATGACCTGTATGAGAGAGAAGAAAATTTCGGGGTTGACACATCCGACTAGTTTACTTCCGATGTGCAGTAGGGCAAAACTCCGAAAATACTGTCAAAAGTAGAAAAAAGTTACTATTTAAAAGATGTAGATTATATATTTGGCTTGAATAATGTTTGGATGCATCATTTTCAAATTTGACGTTTGGGAAAAAAGACACCGTGATCAGCAAAAGAGCAAAATAACGGTTTTTTTAAACACGTGCTGTATTTTTCCATATAATTCAATTTTCATGCTTGAAAATGGACTCCCATGATAATACAGTAGAACCTCTTTTATCCGAAACTCTTTTAACCGAAACTCTCGGTTAATAGAAAACCATTTTTAAAAAGCTTTTTTTCATTAATAATATTACATTCCTTGTGTGCAAGCGGTCCTTTTCCAACCACAAGTACAGATAAATATTTTGGGTCCCCTTTCTTAGAATTGCTTTGAATTTAACTTGAACTCCCGTACGCTGCGGAGTGAACTAGAACACAGTAAGAGGAGAGAGAACCGGAATGTGTAAATATGGTCTAGAAGAAAGAGTAAATTATCAACTCTGAAGCATTTGAATGTTTTGCAAAAAGTTTGACATGGCTGGAGCAGCAGAAAGACTGTGATACTTGTGAACAAATAGTATTAAAAAAAACTTCGTGGTAGAGCTGCAAATCAAAGGAAATCGAAACTGCGACAAACAAAACTTGTTTCAAACCCTTGTGAATTATGTAAAAGGTATTTAATTTCAAAATTAAAATTTAGGTAATTTATTCTCGTTTCTATTTTGTTATTGCTTTATTTTTATTAAGCGCCTGTTTCCATAATAAGAAATACCGCATGTATTTGTCCTTAATCTGAAATTTGAAGCATTCTCAATTATCCAAAAATTTCGATTTTCCGAAAGAGGGTCGGTCCCATTTATTTCGGATAATCGCGGTTCTACTGTACTTAACGAATCAGACGTAACGTTGTACGGTTAAATCCAGATAATCATATCAGTTCATGCAATGACTGCATTATTTAAAACTTCTAAGCAACGCATATTTTCAATTTTTACATCTTCGTATAGGAAAAAAAATTACTTTTAAATGCAATTTGTTTTAAAACTGCATCTCAATTTATTTATGAAATATTATTATTTTTTTTGTAGTTTTTAAAGCCATTCTGTAATGGTGACAACTGATGTACTCCACTTCTGTAGAAACTAAAGATAAAATAGTAGATTGCTACATCTTTTTGTTGTCATTTTCTCATAAAAACTAAAAAAATTTGTAATCAAAATACGTGCTATTCCAAGAATATAGTCTGCTATAAAAATGTGATTTAAAGTACATATGTATGAATTTTTTTCTCCGCATATTACTTAATTCCTATGAAACAACTGGAAGAATGCAATTTTATTAATCCGTATCTAATAACATTTTCCGAATTTTGAAAATATATAAATGAATGATTTCTGATAATATAAAGAGCTATTATAAACTATATTTAAATTTCAGTATCCATATTAATGTTACAAAAAATAAAGACTTATGAATCATTAGATACCCGATTTTTTTGTCGAATTTCTTGAAGAATGACGTCATCGCTTTTGGCTGGGTTTGTGTATTATTCCATGATATCCTATATGCATACTTTTCTACAGATGTTTTTAAGACTGGGTCCTAAATGTAGAATTCTTAAGTGGTTGCCGAAGACGTCATTTTATCTAATATATAAAATTGAAAATTTGTTTGTCTGTAATGCTATACAAATCCATAGTTTGGAAGCCAGAATTGCGAAATGTTACGTACATGTGTATTAAAACACGGACGAGGCAACTAAAGTAATCCGGAATTGGAATAACTTACAGCTAATTTTTAATTATTCTAATATATAAAAATGAAAATTTGTCTGTCTGTAATGCTATACAAATCCACAGTTTGGAAGCCAGAATTGTGAAATGTTACGTACATGTGTTTTGAAACACGGCCGAGGCAACTAAAGTAATCCGGAATTGGAATAACTTACAGTTAATTTTTAATTAATAAAAAAACCACAAATTTAACAGCAATTTCCAATCAAATTTAAACATTTTTCGTTATATCTGTTGCCAACAATTAAAAATCCACAATAAAGTTCTTACCACAACAAATACTTTTCTAAAGCAAGATTTCACTGAAAATAAAATAAATAGTTTGAAGAATTTAAAAAAAGAGAATATTACATCATAACTTTTCTACTGCAAGATTTCCACGTGAGAAATGAAAATAAAATCAATAGCTTGACGATTTAAAATCAAAAGTGGATGTTACGTCATAATTTTTCTGTTTGCGTGGAAAAATGTATTGAAGCATGATAAAAACTCGATTATGGAAATATTTTCGTATTTTAACATTATTGCTCCAATGATGAATGGAAATAGGTAAGTTCATTTATAGCTGTATTATTTTGCGTCTGTTATATAAATTTATACATTTTTATATTGGGTTTTCATTTGATTCATATGTCTAACACTTTGACTTTTTTTTTTTTTGGTTTTTTTTTTCTTTTTTATGTTGTATGTTACATTTTGAAATTGGTTTTTCAAAACTAACATTCTTAAAATTCCGGGCAACGCCGGGTACTTTAACTAGTCTAAAATAAAAACGCGTATTTTAAGACTTAAAACTGAAATATGTTTTGTACTATCTATAATTTCTTTTTCCATCGGGGGCGACACTAAATTCTTTGGAAGCAGAATTCCCGTTTTCTAGTTTATTTATTTATTTTTGGCGCATTAACGGAGCCCGATTGAGAAGGCAAAATATGAGTGCAATGCGAGATGAGAGGTATTTTGTGTCATAGATGTGGGATTTTTTTTAAATTTATAAATACAGAATTCTTGAGACTTTCTTAGTTCAGCCCCATTCTAGTATTTCATCGGAAGTTTAATTCATTTTTAATCGGAAGTATATTGTGCATGCAACACTCCCTAACATTAAAAACGTTTCATAAAGTTTGCGAGAGATTTTTAGAGTATTGTGAACAGACCATCACCTCTTCGAGTTGACGGTTGAAATTCCAGGATTAGTTAAAACTCGATTCGCATATGAAAATGCAATTGGTCTGCCAAATCGTATCTTGGTGGAAAACACCTGCAATCCCGACTTTAGTTCTTCACTGGTTGGTTTACCATTGTGTTTTCCTTCTCCGAGTCCTCCGGGTTTTCATACCTTTGGGTGCAAGAAAACAGAATGATAAATCTACCGATCAACCTTTAAAATCAGTTCTGCAGGTTGTTTCCACCATGATATGACTTGGCAGACCAATTGCATTTTAATATGCGAATCGCGTTTTAACAAATCCTGGAATTTGAACCATCAATTCAATGAGGTGATGATCTGTGGAGTCGCTTCACGGTCTAGAAGAACTGAGACGGAAGGAGAGTAAATGCCAAAAATTAAATTTTAGGAGACGCCAAAAACTGTTTGAATAGTTTCTATTTCAGCAAAATTCTTTATTAAATACGTTTACTGGAAGAATTTAAACTGATCACCTCTGTGTCAATGGGGTTTATTTGTTGTTATAACAAATACAGTATACATAATTCGGAGTAAGTTCAGAAAAATATAGTAAATTAGAGTTATCCCACAGTGCCACATACAAATATAAAGTCTTTACTAACCTGACCATGATTTTTATTTATTATTTTGTGGAAAGCTACACTGTAAAAAAAGGACTAAAAAACGGAGATTCTACTTGCAATCTAGACGCCAGTACCATCTTCGTATTTTTACGGAAATTTTTCCCCATAACTTACAGAAAAATTTCCATTTCTAATCAGAAAAACAGAATTTTTTCTGTAATTTATGGGGAAATTTTTCCGTAAAAATACGGAAATAGTGCTGGCGTCTAGATTACCAGTAGAATCTCCGGTTTTTTTTTTTTTTTTTTTTTTTTTACAGTGTACCTGTTACCCGCGGTTGATGTTCACGGCACAGAATGAAAAAAAATTGAGACCCACCGGTGATGATCATGGCAGTGAATGTGTTAATAAACATGATAATAAATTTAAAAAACGGAGTATGTACTTACTCTCTTTCCCATGCTATTGGCCTTGCTATTTACTATTTTATCAACGAAAAAAAACCGGAAAAATTTATTGGCACTTACACCCCGTTCCAAGTCAACGCCTCAATTATTCTAAGTGGTTGTTTGTGTTTTGTACCAAGATAGTAAATAATGCAAGCGTTAAAATAAATCACACAGATAAACACTTATTTTATTAACACATTTATTAACTAAAAATATATCATTACATTATTAATATTAGGTGGTAACGAAAGTTTTCCGCCAAATCACCATTACACAATACTAATTATAATATATATAATTAACTGTAATTTTACAGATAACCACCATTCTACCAAACATTACAGTGTCATATGATACTACATTAGTACCTAAAGCTGTGCACGTTATTCGGTGACATTCTATTGCTGACTTTTTGCAACAGAACTGGAAGTAAATGATGGTTCTAACCTGGTAACATGATAGTTCCATTTCATACACCTTGTACTTAATGATAACTATATTTTTTTACAAATTTCACACACTGTTATAAAGCAAGTCTCTTTCTTTCAAATGCCAAAAATCGTTTGACAAAATACGAACAAACACGTGAACGCGAATTGTTTGCACAGACCGTATTAGCTGTGGCGAGAAACTTTCGTTACAACCTGATATAAACACAGATGTAAGTACATTTTACAGCGAAAAATTTATATCGTTTGTTACCTAATACATCATTTCGATTAACAAATGCCACGTTGTCATATCAACCGATAGTCGAAACAACCCCATAAATTACAAGGGACACTACAACCACGCAACGGATCTATAATATACGCATTTTTAATATACGCTGCGCCACTGAGTACGTTAAACCTTAGTACTTTTACCACGAATATGTTTTTTGTGATTAAAAAAGGAAGAAATTTGCGAAGTATACGATTGTCCGACAAGCCAGAGGTTGATTACAGCCGATGCGAACAATTCACGTAAATCGAATTTCGACAGATGCTCTGAAAAAGTACCAATGCCAAACAAAAACAAATTGTATAAAGCCACATATTTTAGAAGATTTTAATTACAGTTCAACTTTCAAAAAGCTGTAAAAAATGAAGCATCGGTGAGAAAGACCTCAAAATTTGACCTGAATATACGCAAAGAAGGGGGAAATGGTATGGCATAAGAATAAAATTAGTTCGAAATTTTAGCAATAGATGGCGCTTCGCTTTACTCGTCATAACGTAAATGGGTTCTTCTATCAGTGACATTGAAATCCTAATATGACAGCTATTGCGTGAGTTACAGATTAAACCGACTGTACTGTTCAGTGTGCATCACTGTATCGGTTTTTTACTATAAAAAATGATTTATAGGTCATTCAACAGTTGTGGCAATCTTAGTGGAAAGCCCATCCACCGCGACAAGGTGTTGCCACATCGGATGGGGTCGGTTTTTAATTGTCCTGCCAAAAACCGTAGAAAAAGCAGCAATGAAATCGGTTTTTAATTGTCCTGCAGCCAAAAACCGTAGAAAAAGCACCAAAAATCGGTTTTTAATTGTCCTGCAGCCAAAAACCGTAGAAAAAGCACCAAATATCGGTTTTTAATTGTCCTGCAGCCAAAAACCGTAGAAAAAGCACCAAATATCGGTTTTTAATTGTCCTGCAGCCAAAAACCGTAGAAAAAGCACCAAAGAAATCGGATTTTAACCCTCCGAGCGTCTTGCAAAAGGGCAAAATTGTAATGTGTTTTCTTTGAGTTTTGTTTTAAATGCTAAGTAAATATGATTCTTTACACATTATAAAAAAATATATTACAAATATGAATATAATCCTTGAAAGTATTAGTCATTCTTCAACGTATTTAAAATTCATTAAATCTATAGAATTATATTATCTTATCTTAAATACTGATTATATTGCTGTGAAACCTGGAGCTTAGTGAACGGAATATTACGCCCCAAACACTTAGAGGGTTAATTGTCCTTGCTCATTAAAAAAGCAGTTGGTATTTTTCTGTAAAGATCTAAAAATTGGTATTGTGATGGTATTGTAATCTATTGAACTCTGGGGAAAATTTAGAATAATAAGCCAAAGTAATTTTTTAAAGAATATATCAAGATAATTTTGAAGTACGGTAAGCCAAACATGATGATTAATTTGTTTAATTACATAAAACTTACAATAATAATAATTTAGATATTTACAGAACAATGAACGAATGTGATATCTTAAAAACTAACTTAAAACTAAATATATAATATAAATAAATAAATTAATCTTATACATACTACATTAACAATACACTAATCCCATTTCTGATTTTTTAAAAAAATTAAGGGGTCAGGTGCCTTTTAAAATGTTGAAAAATCGATTTTTTAAAAATAGCTTATAATTAAATATGATAATTTAGGTACATTTAAGAACCCCTTTAAAAAATTCG
Source organism: Maratus speciosus (assembly GCA_963932465.1). Lineage (NCBI taxonomy): Eukaryota > Metazoa > Arthropoda > Arachnida > Araneae > Salticidae > Maratus > Maratus speciosus. The sequence continues at coordinate 618,674,036 of OZ010788.1, read as the reverse complement.
CATTATAAGAGAAGTTAGTACTGAAACACTTTTAACTCCTTCTATATGGTCAAGGGGGGGGGGGGATTTAATCCTTAAAGTCCATTTTCTCAAAAAGGCGATTTTGGACATTGCGCGCACGATTTCTGAAAAATGGCTGCCCACAATTTCATGAAAATTTCACTGAATGTATTAAACGTATAGAGGAAGAAAATGACCTATTATTAGTATGTTTCTCAAGTTATGAGTTTAGAATTCACGACTACTTTTACATAAAAAAAAATACTCCGATATTTCGAATTTCTTTGATATTTTTTTCTCGGGATATTTTTTTCATTCTATATTTTTCATTGTAGGTGGTTTTGAAAACTCATTCTATCTGTACTCATTACAAAATCTTGGCTGAATTTAGCATTTCAAGCATGAAAAATCATGCACGCAATGCCTGCAAGAATAATTCTTTCGTAAAAATTGTATTATCTATAAAAATAAATTAAAAAACTTTAAATGTGTGTATTTCTTTTGAGAACGTTTACTGATAAAATAAATCTTTCTTAATATGTATTTTAAATTTTATAATTAAAAGTCAGTTACAGAGTAATTGCAATTCTTATAGAGGTCACTTTTTCACATATTTTATTAGCTCAAAGAATACCTGACTCCATAAGGGATCAAATAGTTTATTATTTTTCTTTTTATATTTATTCATATTAAAAATGTAATATTTTAAGCAAAATAAGTTGTAAAAAACCCCCCTCAACTATCGTTTCTAAGTCATTTCATTAATAATGGATATTTCGTAGCTCAATTTCGCCAAAATGGCGTAGCCTGATTTTCACAAAACTTTGACATTTTGCATAACTAATAAATATTCTCAAAATATCTTAAATTTTTTATTATCCAGCTAATTCTAATAATATTATGCTTTCTAATGTATTGAAAATGTTTCCGAATTCGTAAATTTTAATAAAGTATTGCCTTAGGTTATTACAAAATACAAGTTTTGTTTTAATGCAGATTATTTTGGCTTCTGTAATTCTAGATATAAAAAAAAATAGTTTATGTGATTAAGTTAGGTGGGTGCTATCCTCCGCGCGTTACATCCGTTTTTTTTTTTTTAAATATATATATATAAAATATAGTTGATTTCCTAAAAAAGAAAAAGCCGAAAAAATACAGTGCTGCCACAGGCCACAATTTCTTAACTCTACCTCACACCACTTTCTCCAAACTAAAATTACTGACATACTGTTCGAGAGCATTTGCAGGAGAAATATATACTACAAAATCTGCTTTTTTTTTGTACTGGTGCGAATAGAATAGAAAAATAGTCGCCTGTGGCAGCCCCGAGAATACGGTTGTTTAAATATCCCTATTACTTTATTTCTACAAGTGCGTCTAACGATATTTTAAAAAGTGCTTAAACATTTTTTGACATTTAAAAAGTACGCAACCTTGAAATTGGGCCGCGCTATATTGTTTTTAACTTATTCATGCTCAGAGAGATGTATACAGGGTGTTTCAAAATCTGAATGACAAATTAAAAGGTGTGATTAAAAGCATCTAGAGGATGAAAAATCACCATAGAACATGGAGTCGCAAACCGCCCATTTAATCAAACATGCAGGATTTTCTACCCTAACACAACTTTTGCTGATGGAAATAACTTTTAAAAAAATCTGAAGCATATTATAATGCAACTTTTAACAGACATGATCACCTTTAGTGCAAATATGATAATATAAGAAAATAGTGGTAGATGTTTCCTTTATACGTGCCAGCAGTATGCACTTGACGCTCCCCATTTCGGACCGTGAATACGAGTTCATACGATATCAACGATTGAGTAAGCACGCTGTTTTTTGAGAGCTTTTCGTGATGTTATCACATTTCATAGAAACCAAAGTACATATCGTAATTTGTTTTTTGCAATATTTTTATTTTTCGCAAATTTAATACCGTCATGCCGACTTCAGTTAGGGTGAAACACCCTGTATTTGTGACTAAATTAGTGATTTGCGACCATGGCATTTTTTCATCCTCTTGATGCCTACTATCACCCCCTCTTAATTTGTCGGTCGAATTTCGGAACACCTTGTATATATATATATACAGGGTGTCCCAAAAAGGAGTACCTATTTTTAAAAATGAATAATTAACAAAAGAATAGAGTTATTAAAAAATTCTTGCAGGAAACGGATGTGTGAAGTCTAGAATTCTGTTTAGAACATTTTATCATAATAGTTCACAATCTGACCGACAGATGGCGCTACAGCACATTTTGGTGGCTATATTACACCATTTTGAAGAATTTACGCAACGACAACTACTGTTTCCCTTGAATTGGTGACTACTGAACTTTCACTGACCACGTCTACTTCTGTCTGGTCTTCACGTAAGCTTCGTTTGTTCCTATAGCCACCAAAATGGGCTGTAGCGCCATCTGTTGGTCACATTTTGAACTATCATAATAGAGCATTCTAAACAAAATTCAGGACTTCACACATTCGTTTCCTGCAAAAAAATTTTAAATAGCTCTATTCGTTTGTTAATTATTCATTTTTAAAAATGGGTACTCCTTTTTTGAACACCCTGTATATATATATAAATCAGCTGTTAGACGTAACTTCCTTTACGTAAGATTTAACGACAAATTAACCCGATAATTAAGCGAAAGAATTCCCTCTCCAATAATTAAAACCTATGCAATTAAGCAATTCATTATTACATTTTATAATAGACAGTACTTTTTGATAATTCAACTTTACATTTTTTTGTTTTTGTATAAGAGTATTTCCAGTTCTTTCAAGTGCTCTACATTTCATACGCTTTCTCTAAAATTAAACTTCAGTAAATTTACTGCCTTGTTGATTTATGTGATTATCCTATCTATTCTATTTTAAATTTATTGCGCTCATAGATTTGTCTGTTTTTTTTATCAGAAAATATTGTTTAAGGGGACAGTTTACCTCAAAATTGATCAAAAAATCGATTTTTTAAAATTATTAAATGAAAGCCTGTTTAATTGTGAATATTTTGACACCATATTTTCACTCATATAGCAATTATATCGCGAGATATTGTAAATTTTAATACACTCAGTGCAATAACCTACACAAATTAAAACTTTAAATCCCTTTTTCTCCTGTTCCTATTTTATTTACTTTCATGTATTAAAAATGCTAAGGCATTTTTTTGTATTTAAGATAGAGATTTAAACTTTTTTGCGCATGTACTTTATCATATATGTGACAAATCTGCGAGGCCTTCAGTTTTTTTAAAATAAAAGTATATGAAGATGTGTTAGATTTCATCGTTTTACCCTCTATATAAGTCAGTAAGAAAATTATAGTAAATGTAATATTAGATTATCTAAAAATCCATGCGCAGTCTTGTGTAATACACATTTGAAAATCTTTAAAAAAATCAGCAAAAAAATCAGCAAAAAAATCAATATTTAAAAAAGTAGTAGGGATTTTTAAACATTCAAGTTCGAAATGTTTTTTTTTTAATTTTAATTAAATATGAAGTCGATTTTTTTTTTCAAAATATAGTTTTAATTCAACATTGAAATGCAGTGAGTTCACTATCTGAAAAATATTTATTAAAAAAAAAAAAAAAATGTTGAAAAGGTAACCTGTGCCCTTCCAGTCATAACGGAAGAGCTAAGTGGAAGAACATGTTAAGTAACAAAAATTACATTTGAAGAAATTTGATGTGAAAGTTTTTGTGGTCAATTTTAAAGATTTATTTTCTGTTTGATACCATGTGTTTAAAATATTAGCAGGTGTGGTACTGAACTGTATCAAAAAAACTTATTCATATTTAATTTTTAAATATTAAAAAATATTAATATTATTTACATTATTAAATAATAAAATATTAAATATTAATGAATAATGTCTTAAATCTTCAAGTCTAAAATAGAATTTTGGTATTTTAGCTTTACCATGTGATAGAATACCTGATAACGCCTTCGTACAAAAGATAAAATAATTTTTAAGAAAATGTAGCATAACATGTTCTTCCACTCAGCTCTTCAATTATAAAGAGCAATAATATTTTTTAATAAATTTGTTTGTTAATTGACGCATCATAAATTACTTGTTGGTTTAGTTAAATCTGAAAATGAAAAAAATGCAGTTATTTTAAAGACACCTGACCCCTAAATTATTCATTAATAAAATTTAACTTAATGCATGCTCAGACCGATCTATTCCTAATCAAATATCCCCCCGTTTGCAACCCCCCACTTAATTGAGAGATGGATCTGCGGTCCTGAACTTGGCCGACCTACCGAATAAGAGAGCGAGCCTGCTCAAACGTGCTCTCTGTTTAGAAATAGAGGAAACATTTAACCCTGACAAATCATGATTGCTTTCCAGGACCCGCAGCATACTGTCCGAATCTCTCAAGCTGCGGTGAGAAACTTCAACCGCAACTTCGCGACCCTCACCACCCACTTTTGGCCCATCTCCATGCTGTGCACTCAAGTCCTCAAGAGGACGATAGGGTACACAGGCTTCTATACCTACACCTGAACTAACCCTTCCCCCCTGCGGTGAGGAACAATCACCGCCACCTACTTCTAACCCCATCTGAACGTCCCTAGCCTGGGCAGCCGCCCAACGTTTCCTCAAAGCATCCCTATAAGACTGGAGCATGCGCATACGAAGAAAAACGAAATCGTTTACCTGTATCTCCTCAGCCATCCTGTCGTACCTGCAGGGCTCAGGAACAGGGCGACGACGGCGAAGACGGCCGAAACTGAAAAAAATTAAGAATTAAAATTGGAGATTTAAATGAATACATAAAAACTTACTTCTTGGTTTAAATACTTTTACAATATTTCATATTTATATTTGACAATTTTATAATATTTGATAGTTTTATAATATTTATCGGTACTTGTTAGTTATCACGTCGACCAATTTCGCCAAATTATACAAATCGCCAAACCATCCGCCAAATTATACAAATTGACATAATTTTTATTTTAAATAACGAAAGAACAAATAAATTAGTACAACAATTATAAAAATACAAATAAAACGTAAAAATAATAATCACTTGATGACGTAAACACGTATTGTCATGTGAATGTGACATTTACGATCAACCATTATTGGCATTTAATCTTACAATTTGGCGACAGTAATTTGGTCGACGGGATAACTAACAAGTACCTATTTATCTATCTCCTATATACATAAAATGCAAATGGGAATTCCTTTCCACCCGCTTATAACTTGAGTTCTGTTAAATGGATTACGATGGGGCTTGCTTTGTTTATTAAATAATATTACAGGGAAGGTCTTAGTACATGGCATAACTTTCTACGTTTCTTAGTTATAAAATTATGAGAGAAAATTGTATAATGAGATGAATCCGATTGTGAAAGATTAGCCTTTTTAAAAAGTTCTGCGATTTCGATTAGACTTGCACAATTAGTTAAATAAGTTTTCAGGACTGGTTTTAGTACATTAAATATCCGTCTACGTTGTTTAATTACCGAGCAACGTATATACCGCCCTTACTACGCATGATGGCTATGTAAAAATGGCAAAATGGTGGTTTAAGGGGCCGTCTGTGATAAAAGTGACTAGATATTTTTATATTTCTTATGCTATCCTGTAATCTAGCAGTCTTCAATGACTGTTTGAGTGGCGCTTAGGATGCCTTGATCAAGAAGGAAGCACTCAAGAAGGGAAAAATTGCATAAAAATTTGTTATTAGACTAATTGAAGGGTGTAGATTTCACTCATGCTGTTAGAATTGTGTACTGCTATTGAAAAAAAGCAAAAGTGGTTCGTTTTAATATGAATATGGCCCCCTAAGCAAATTTTATATCCATCATTTAAAAGTAGACTTTATTACCAGTCGTGTGGTACCAGTAACTTTCTTCTACGAGAATTTTTTTCAGAGTCAGTAAGGTGTGTTTACTTTTTTTCCACGACTGTACATATCGTTGCATTTTCATTACAATGTTTTTATTTTTCTAAATATGTTTACCGTCAGCTCGAGTTCAGTTAGGATGAAAAACCCTGTATCTATGACTTTATAAGTGGTTTGCTACCCCATGTTCTATAGTAACAGATGAACAGAGTATAGAGATTAACATAACAGAATTTTTTTTTAAATTGTATTCAAGGAGGATAGAGGCTAAGATGTCAGAGAGGCTTTTAAACAGTGGTGAAAATTCTCAATCCCTATCCCTTTTAGTTCTGAATTTTGTTAAATCGGTACTTTTCGGTTAGCCGGGCGCCAGTGTTATATATATCTATATATATAAATATACACATATATACATATACATGTATTGTATACATACACACATATAATATATATATGTATATATACATACCTATATATATACATATGTATGTATATATAACACTGGCGCCCGGCTAACCGAAAAGTTCCGTTAAATCTTTTAAGAATAAATTTTGCAATAATTTTCATAATCACAACCGAAGAAAAGTTAATTAAATTTGAGAGCTAATTCTGGACAAGGGATATTTTTTTTATAAAACGTAAGTAGAATATTTTTTTAAAAACTCGGCAACTCTTCTCCCTACGATCTACCCCGCCAACCCCTTACACGCCCGCAGCTTTTATATATACACTAATTTCCTCTGTTGTAAAATAAACTTCCCAATTACGTAATATCGAAGGATTTTATGACGACCAGTGACGACCTTCTGCAATCAAATTGTCATTCATTTATCTTTGACTTGGGGATTTTCGGTACCCAAGGCCGCATCCACTACTGACGTATCATCTGTCAATGGATTTCCATATTAAATAAGATTTAACATTTGTAAATAAGCGTGTGTGAAATTGTTAAGTAAAAAATGTCGCTGCCTCTCGGATTTAAGGTCTACAAGAAAACTTTTCTTTTAGACGCTATAAGCAAATCATTCTAAATGTACTGCTTGGAAAATAGCATAATTTTCAAATTTAAATTCTTCTCGCACTTTATAATTTAAATATTTAATAGTTTTCTTTCTTTTTAAAGCCCATGAGTAAATATATTTTTCAACTGAAAATTATTTGGATGTATAACTTAGGCTTTTTAAAATCTGACATAATATGAACACAACTAGGAAAGAAATCTTTATTCAGATAATGAAAGTTTAAAAAAAACTAGTCGTTGGGGGACACCGTAGTACACTTACCTATCATGGATATAGATAATATAAAATATGAAAATAAAACATATTTGCTAAGCATTGTACCATGTTACTTTTATTCATCATCTAATTTATTTGGACTCCCTTAGATATAATTAATATAACCCCTTATAGCCCAGTGGTAGGGGAGCAAAAAAAGGCCGAATTCGGAATTAATTAGGGGAAAGCTGGAAATTGTTTAATCCCATCTGTTTAGGTTTAGAATGAATATGCTATGTTTTCCCCCTCGTACTAGGTGAGCGTTAGGAAATATGTATCGAATTATAGTCAAAAAACACGTTTTTTTGCATACCATAACAATATCTCAACACAGCTAACTCTGTCAAAAACATTGTAAATACAAATGTTGTAGAGCTTCAAATTCTGAGTAAAATGAGTACCTACACTCAATACTTATGTTGAATATTAAGGTCACAATTCTACTTCAAAGTTTTAGACCCATCATCAGGGGGATGACCTCAGAATTAATTAGGAGAAAACTGGAAATTGTTTTAATACCTAATTTAGGTCTGAAATGAACGTACTATGTTTTCTTCTTCGTACTTGGGTGAACGTTAGAAAATATGTACATATTTATTTTCGAAAAACACGTTTTTTTAAGTTTCCTTAACAATATCTCAAAATAGCTAACTCTATAAAAAACATTGTCATTACAAATCTTGTAGAGCTTAAAATTCTGAATAAAATGAGTACCATCATTAATAGTTTTGTTCAACATTAAGGTCGCAATTCTATTTCAAAATTTTGCCTTAATCGATAATCAATAGCTTGAAGCCAGGAGAGACCAAGTTAACTTAACAATATATCAAAATAGCTAACTCTATCAAAAACATTGTTAATACAAAAGTTATAGACCCTAAAATTCTGAGTAAAATGACTACACTTAATATTTTTGTTCAATATTAAGACCGTAATTCTGAGATATTGTTAAGTTAATTTGGTCTCTCCTGGCTTCAAGCTCTTGATTTGAAAATTTTTGAAATAGAATTGCGACCTTAATGTTAAACAAAAATATTAATGATCGTACTCATTTTATTTAGAATTTTAAGCTCTACAACATTTGTACTGACAGTGTTTTTTATAGAGTTAGCTGTTTTGAGATATTGTTAAGGAAACTAAAAAAAACGTGTTTTTCGAAAATAAATATCTACATATTTTCTAACATTCACCCAAGTACGAGGAAGAAAACATAGTACGTTCATTTCAGACCTAAACTAAGGGGATTAAAACAATTTCCAGTTTTCTCCTAATTAATTCTGAGGTCATCCCCCTGATGATGGGTCTAAAACTTTGAAGTAGAATTGTGACCTTAATATTTAACATAAGTATTGAGTGTAGGTACTCATTTTTTCAGAATTTTAAGCTCTACAACATTTGTATTGATAATGTTTTTGACAGAGTTAGTTGTTTTGAGATATTGTTAGGGTATGCAAAAAAAGTGTTTTTTTACTATAATTCTATACATATTTCCTAACGCTCACCTAGTACGATGGGGGAAACATAGCATATTCATTCTAGACCTAAACAGAAGGGATTAAAACAATTTCCAGCTTTCCCCTAATTAATTCCGAATTCAACCCCCTAACCACTGGGCTATTAAGCTAATATTACTTTTTGTTGCATTAAAATATCTCAATTTGTTGATTTTCTGTAAGCAAGTAAACGCTAGTGGTTTACAATGGAAGTCTATGGGAATTTGGCGAAATATTAGAGATACCGCCAATTTGGTGACAAACGTGGCGATGTTTGGCGACAGAACAAGGTCCCCCCTATGGATCCCCTTATATGTATGGTGAGGCATTAAATGCTTGACATTTACGATAAGCCATTATTGGCATTTAATCTTATAGTTTGGCGATAGTTTTTTGGTCGGCGGGATAATCGAGTAGTACCGAATTTCTTAAAAGAAACATCCTTATTATTCGAAAAATTATAATCGTATTAACTAACAGTTTACTGCGTCGGATTAAGCGTCTCATTTCCAATTAACATATATCTTTGAATTGAAATTTGAATGAAATACATGGTCATGAAAAATCGAAGAGTGTGAAAAATAGAATTACAAATATCTCGGCAACTAATTATCCGATCAAGTTGATTCATGATACAAAATTTATGTTTTTTTATTGTCTTTTATAGTCACTTCCTCAAATATACAATTTAGAAAATTTTTGTATACCTTTTATCAGAACGAATATTTCAAGAGTCCGAAAAAAATAGTTCCGGCTAATCGAGGTTACTGATATTCAATAGGCTTTTTACCATTATTACTCCCTAAGTACACACCGAATTTCAGGTCCCTATCTCAGTTTGTTCGGGAGATAGAGTGTTTACAGACACACACACATAAAGACGGACGGACAAATTATTTTTCTAAAAATATGTTTTTCGGAATCTCCAGTGTCTGAAACGTGTAAATCCGTCAAAAAATTTTTTTCGATTTTTAAAACGATTACAAGACTTACCCTATACTACGTTTGATGGGTAAATAAAATGGAAAACCCCTAAAAAGTTAGACATGTTTTATAAATAACTCTAATGAAGTATATGCTTGCAAAATAGGGTTAAATTGCTATCAAAAGTTTTTTATTATATAAAACTTATTTAACCAAACTATCTTGACCGATTTCAACATTAAATAAAACTTTTAAAAGTTTTCCATATAAAAACTGTCTGCTGCAACATATTTATCATATAGTTATCTATAAAACTCTGTCTTTTTTCATATTTTTATCTTCAATAGTTTTTGCAAAATAACGCGAGAAAGTAAAAAGGTCACACTAAATTCAATTATGGCATCAGAAGCATTAGTTACATTTTTTAGAATAGAGATAAATTATAGAATAGTTGTATACAATATCCCCATATAATACTGTACAAATACAAAGAATACAAGAATCTCAATGAATCCACTGTAAAGTCAAAATAGGTCACAGAAACGAGAAATTCTTTAGACCAACAGAATATTATTGTCAAAGCATGGAATTTTTCGTCCTACCATGTATACGTCAGTGGTACTCATTCGGACAGCCTTGGATAACCACTTCGGATATTAGCCAGTCATATCCGACCATTTCGAGAATTCATTGGCGGGTCAATCCATTTCAAGTGGTCCACCACTGGTTGCTCGACCATTTTTAAAAAATCTGAAATTTTTTGTACAACAACCCTAACATAATGGAAGTTCAAAATGACTATTATTTTAATTTTATTAATTTTTGTTTGTGCATGGCGGCCATCTTTGTTTCATCATCTGCAGCAATTTTCTCGCAGGAAGGGTTTACGGAATTGTAAATAATTCATCGTTTATTTCTCCAATTCAAGTGCGGTTTACAGCAATTTGTACAGAATACATTGGGCTAAAAGTTTGGTAATAGAGTAGTTTCCGAAACTAAATCCTTATTGGTGAAATTTAGGCACAAAGTTTCAGTTTTTTCCCAAAATTTGTCCGTTTACAAGAGGAAATTTTTCTAGCAAGGAAAACTGTCAACATGACATACTTTTTTTTACAAATAGGCTGAAAGTACTTGTACTCACACGACAAGTTCCCGATCTGGGACATTCTTTCTTTCCGCTAAAAAAATTCCCAAATTTTTCAAAAATGTCAAAAATCGCACTTTTCAGGCTTTGATATCTCTGGTGGGGCACGAGATAAAAATCTGAAATTCGGGTTGCTGAGAGTATTGTATGGTAGTGTTATGCACAAGAAATTTCAGGATGGAGATTTGACTACAAGCTGAGATATGGCAAGGGCAACATGTCAAAACAATACTGCCAAACTATTGTTTTGTTGTAGTCACAGCTAAGTATTTACCTCAGAGTGTCATTTAAATTTATTTTTTTTATTATCTATCATTTTATTATCTATCATGTTAGGGTTGTTGTACAAAAAATTTCAGATTTTTTAAAAATGCTCGAGCAACGAATTAATGATTTTCTTTACCACTTGAAATGGATTGACCCTGGCCAGAGCCCAAAATACACGGTTCATCGGTCTTTGGCGAAAATTCTTGCAGACTTCGCAAAATAGCCTTTTAATTCGCGAACTGGTGATACTTCGGGCTCTAGCTGTAACATATATAGATATATATATACATACATATATATATTTATATATAAAGCCATTATAAACCATTACAAATTACGGTACTTGTTAGTTATCCCGTCGACCAATTTCACCAAATAATATAAATCGCCAAATTATACAAATTGACATAATGTTTATTCTAAATAACGGCAGAATAAATAAATTAGTATAACATTAATAAAAATATAATTAAAACGTCGAAATAAAAATCACTTGATGACGTAAACGCGTGTAACTTGCTTCAAGTCAAGTGAATGTGACATTTACGATCAACCATTATTAGCATTTAATCTTACAATTTGGCGACAGTAATTGGGTCGACGGGATAACTAGCAAGTACCCAAATGACCAACAAAAATTGTGAATGTATAAATAATAAAGGAATTTATTCAAATTAAAAATGATGTATAAAACACCATAGACTTATATGGTGTCCATACATCATTTTTAATTTGAATAAATTTATTATTACTTTCACCTATCTTTACAAGAAGAAAGTATAGGATTCGTGAAAATTTTCAACTTTCGATGAATTTATATGTTTTAGAAGGTTCTTAAGACGACTGGGCGGTTTTTAGAAAATGTCTGTCTGTGAGTATATCGTTGAGTCTGTCTGTCACTCTGTCTGTGAGTCTATCTGTATGTGACAAACACTTTGTGGGCGCTCTATATCAAAAACTAATGCACGGAATTTCACAAAACTTTAGATTCCATTAGACCCTATTATAAATTGTTGCTGACAGTTTTTGGTGTATATCGCCCAACTGCTGGCGCTGTTATGCAGCATTTCTAATGATTTCCGCAATAGCTCTATCGCAAGAACTAAAGAACGAATTTTCATCTGACTTCAGATTCAGTTAGACGCTGACACAAGTTGTTGCTGATTGGGTTTTCGTGTTTCAATGAGTGGCGGGTTATGCTGGGTTTTTTTCTCGATTTTCACAATAGCTGTATCTCAAAAATTAATGCACGGATTTTCATCAAACTTCAGATACAGTTAGACGCTGACATAAGTTGTTGCTGATTAAGTTTTGGTGTAAATCATCCCACAGGTGATGCTGCTATGCTGTATTTTGCGTGATTTAGACGATTTTAGCGATAGTCATATCTCAAGAACTAATGCACGGAATTTCATATCTTTATAATCCTCATGATGGGAATAGATTGCAATTTAATTTTAGCACTGTGGTAGCGAATTTTGAAGTATGAACATGTATGAGATAGAAGAAAGTCTTGGGGTTGGCACATCCGACTAGTTATAATTTTTCTAGATACATGTTTATTTCTGTTGCGTATATAACAATAGGTAAACGGTTTTTTAAACAAAATAAATTGTATAGATATAGAAAAATATCGGTTGAGTACATGAAAGAGTAAATAGGTTGCTAGATAACATGTTTCCAAACTTCCTTCTCTTGTCAAGGCCATATTTTCTGTCTCGATAAGGCCCCTATACTGGAAAAGTACCATTTTTTGCGTGTATGTAAATTAGAGAGAATACTTTGATGATGAATATTTTTTCGGTATGTAATCAATTATTTTTTTTATATTATTTTTCTGTATTTTGACTGAAATGAGTAGCATGCATTTTAAATGTATGTTATGTAATGTGTGTACTGCTTGTATTTAGAATGTTATGAATGCAATGCGGATGCGAACACTATTTGGAATTTATCACTTGCGCTTGGCTAAAAAATGCATCTATTTCTTTACTAAACTTTACGTGGAGATCTATTGTAATTAATATTCACATATTCAAAAGTTCTAGGGACTCCAAAATAAAAAAGCACCCAAGGGCAGAGAGATATTGGCAACATATATGGAAGAACATATTGGCGACATATACACTTAAGAAAAAATGATTTTAGGAACAATGAAACAATATCGACATATTTGCCAAATGCGTTAAAAACAAATTGTTCCAAATACCACGCCAAACTGTATCGGTAGTAGATATGGAGTCAGAACAAGCGGACATGCATATACTCTTGGTTATGTAAAATTCTTCAATAAAACTTGTATACAGAAAATTTAATGATAAAAAAATAAGCTTTTATACCTTTTGATTACCATTTCCAGTAATAAAAACAGTTTTAATGAAATGGAAGTTAAGAGTCTATGATATGAACTGACGAAATATGTTACACTATAAAATATTTATTATGTTTCTATATGTTACACTATAAAATAGTTATTATGCTTCTATATGATAGAATGTAAAATAGTAAAAGGTGAACATATTTCACGCCAAACGTCAGACACATTATAACAAAATATGGTACTTTTCTGTTGGGCTGGCGCCACTGATATATAAATAAATATATATATATATATCTATCTACATACCTGTCTATCTATCTATCGATCTATCTCTATGTAGATAGATATATAGTGATATATCAGCGGCTCCCGCAGAACAGAAAAGTACCCAAAATACTTTTATATATTATCTGATAACTAAAATGAAAACTTTCATACTATAGTGCATCTTAGGGATTAATTAACTAAATTTTATTCCACATTTGTAGCGGATATTAACTCAAATATTTAAACATCAATTATTAGCATCCAATTTTATAAATTGATTGAATAAAAGAAGTGTTTAAATCTTATTTTGAACGAAAAAACCTTTAGGAAGAAATATATTAGTTACAATACATAAATATGTGTACTAGAAATCCCAGAAAATATGTAAATAATTTACGGAAATTTACTTTGATTGATATCATCGCATGCAACTATCGATATTACAAAGCTCTCGCGATAAAATATTCAATTACATTAAAATAAGCAAAAATATTTAAATATCTATATATGTATACATACCAACAAGACAAAAGACCCATATCTTCTTCTCGAAATCAGTAAGATTTTCAAAACAGCTTAAAATTTCACAATTAGTAACTTTTGATAGCAAAATTAGTAAATTCAAAGCTGTTTAAAATAGAGTAATCTATTTTTTCAAAGAAAAATTTCAAATATTACTTTGCAACAATGAGTCTCGTGCACTAATATTTTTCAACAATGAGTCTTTTGGCTTACTGTTGAGATGCAATTCTCAAATTTTGAACTTCATTTTTTGTACGGCAAAATATTTTTAGTACGGTGTTGCCACGCATTTTCTAATTTTTAAAAAATTTTCTTGCAGAAATGAGAAAACTTTGGACTGATAAGATATTTAAAAATTGAAATACAAGCCGGGTTTTTTTCGTCATTTGCCATTGAGAATTTGCCTACTGATCCAATTTAATATGTAGATATATATTTTTTCTTTCAATTTGTAAATGAGCGATCACAAGTTTTTAAATGTTTTAATTTCTATAACGTATGCTACGATTTTAAATTAAGTAAAAAAAAAAAATAATAATAACAATAATAACAAAAATACTTCAAAATTGTGGTAATCAGGCTTTTTACTTTGTTTGTGATTCAAAAAGGGATTAATATCGATTCTGTTTTTTTTCTGCTGTCATTTTCACAATAGAATTAATAAAGATATGTTTTTCTATAAATTGGAACAAATACCATCAACAAGTCAATGATCCGAAAAGTAAAAATGAAATAAGTTTAAAAAATGAGCATTGATTTAAAAACTGGAAACTGCAATATTTTCTCTTAATTGCGTCACCTCACAATTGCATCCTTTTTAGGGACTTTTTGTTTCAATAGTTCTGTTATTCGAGATAAAATCTACAGGCAAAGAAAGGCTTTCATCTGTGGAAATAACGTCATTTTAAAAGGGCCGAGGCTAACGAAAAAGACAGGCTACCGCGGTGCATCACATGTGCCTTTTTTTAAACGGACCTCTAGAGAGACGTGGTGCTGTTTTCGTACACCTGCATTGGTGCATTCGAGCATCACTTGACTCCAGCGGCCTGTAAAAAAAAAGATACATGTGATGCACCGCTGTAGCCTGCCTTTTTCGTTAGTCTCGAAAAGGGCATTCGAATTATCCTACCGGCATCCTTTCATCTCGAAAGGAACGAAATACTTGAGCATGTGAAAATGACGTAATATTTTAACAAGAAGAAAATATAATCAATGATAAAAGTGACATATTTCCATACGAATATATCTAAATGATATAAATTTTAGTTATACGTAGCCGTTACTGAAGAACAAGAACTTCAAAGGGCTCCAAAACTTTTAATTTCAGAAACCGCTGGTAAGCATTTGAAAATGACATCATTTTGTCGCAATTGATATGAAATATTTTAGCTTTATGAATAGAATAAACTAGCAGGCTACGCCCGCTACGCTAGTTCTATTTTTCCAAACGAACCTTGAAAGAAACGAAATATATCAGTGAATATGACGTATTTTCAGCCAATGTGGATTCCTACCTGTAATATAGATGAAAAACAGTATCGAAAATTGGCGATAAGACCTGGATGTTCATTTGTGAGCTTGTTTCCTTATTACGGATACGTGATTACTTTGGCTGATGACGGGTTGTTATAATTTCCACTCCGAAACGCGTCCTGTGTTTTTTTAATGGAGATAAATACAAAGTTTTATTAATTAAGTGCATGCAATATCATTCCTGATTACGGGAAACGATATCAACGCCATTGAGGTATAACATTTTCTAATGTGTTGGATAAAATTTGAGTTATTAAGCGCCAACTATTTTACTTGATCAATTGTGGTAATATTTAGTAGGACAAGGAAGCCGTTATGACAACAGAAATCAAAATGTTTTTTAGTCCCTACTGAAATGGGGTGCAATACAATGATTGCAGAGGTTGTCCGTAGCATCGAAATACTAATGTTCAGGTGATTCATCCTCACTTGTTTGTTCTCGAATTCCAGGCTTCTAGGCTTTGCGCCATGTGTGGTTCTTGTAGTTTAAATGGCATCTCACTATACGTCCTGTTATATTTCGTGAAACGCAAGTCTACCACGGCTTTTCGCATTTGCATTCTTCCAAAATAAATGCTGTTAAAGTTGTAACAGCAGTAAATAAGACTGTAGCTTCTATCATCAATTAAAATACTGCACTCTTTTTTAATACGTCACGAAAAGCTCTCTCAAAAAAGAAAAAGAAATTCTTGTTTTAATTCATTATACGACGATTGTATGAGAAGTTTTTTATACTTCTTTCGTTTGATTAACAGAAGTAATATTCATCTTTTTCATAATCGGAATTTCCATTGGGTTGATGCATGATTGCGTCATCCCTGAAAAATTATTTAACAGTGTCGTTTACATCAAATTTCGTTCTGAAGAAATTCTTGAAAAAGGTAATATTTAATAATCGGGTTCACAAAATTAAAAAATTTTCCCGTAGCTCTATAACTAAGCAAGCTAGAACAATGTGTTATACACCTACTCCCAAAAACTAATATTGCATTTTCGACAAAAATAGTATAAACCTTCCGGTTGAAATACAAAGTTGCGTTTTATATATGTAATAGATGATTATATGATTTTTTGTAAATGACTTCATCATGAAGGTTTCGCTTGTAACAAAAACGATGCTTTCAACATTATATTCAGTGCATTAATTGGCGAGATATCGAATTACGGAAGATTAGCCAGGAATGCTATGAACAACTACGTAATGAAAACGCTGAAAGCTGAAAAATAAGAAGTAATATATAATAATAAACATATGATCTAAGTCTTATCTCAGCAAGCACTTTTTTTTTTAATCGCGAGATTTATGCAAATAATATTAATACATAATTACATAAATATCCGTAAGAATAATCTTTAATTCGGAATTACTGAGATGGTTAATAACATAAAACTAAAAAACTAAACTAACATAAAACTAAAAAATAAAAATAAACAAGGAAGAAAAATCATGCGTTAAGCATATATTATTAAAACACTTTCCAACACTTCCTGAATGCTTTAACAAAACTCAGGGAATGATTAATGCCCGGGCCTTCGGGTCCCCGGCCCTGGGCCCACAAATTTGTGTGTATTTTCTCAAATTTTAAGTTTTTCCACTGTTTGCATTTTATATTTTGGTTCCTGATGAAAAAACAAAGTTTTACTGTAATAAAAAACCTCCATATTTAATTTTTCTGTAAAAGTCCTTTTCAATTTGAGAGTACCGATAATTTTTAAAACTTGCCGCATCCAGAAAATCAAGTTTGGGGGAAATGCCAAAAACTGCATACTGTGTCTATTCTTTTTCAATATGAACGAGGATTTTACAATGTCAGAATTATAGTTTAAAATGATTACTAGACTGTTAGGAAAAACACAATTTTTAATGATTTTGGAGAAGGTGAGTTTTGAAAAAAAGTCTTCATTTATTCTGCAACATAAACTGTGGATCATAGATGTTTGTGAATTATACAAATGCTTATTTGAGAAAGTGGACGGTAATTCGTTTTCTTGATTATTCTTGTAAGTTTTTTTTTTTTTTTTTTTTTTTTTGTAAACTTGAAACTTTTACCCAAACAACTTTGTCAACTCATCAAATAAACCTCCTTTTAGTTCTGAAAGTGTCACCGGGATTGGGGAGGTAGGGGGAGGAGTCAACTTTTTAACAGGCCCTAGGCCCAACTTCAGCTTGATCGGGCTCTGACAAAACTTCGTTATTTAGGGAAATAAGGTATATAACAGAACTAAGTAACCATTTTAGAAAACGCATAAAACATTTGAAAAACTGATTTTAGCAGTTACCATCCATAGCAAATATGTATTCAAATTCTTTTGAACAGCTCTGTATTTGATCTGTAGGTTGATATATATGCTATATAATGGGGAAATATAGTTTAGCAAGAAAACGAATAACATAGGTTGAAATTTCTCTTTCAGAAATTTATACTAACTAGGGGATCGAACCCGAGCTCCTCGAGTTACAGAATATAGGTGAAAACCATTTTTTTTAAACTCTAATTATTTTTTACATGTAATATATATTTTAGATTGCCCACTAACATCAAAAAGATTTTTTATATGAAAAATGTCAATTATGCAATCAAATAAAGTTTTGAAATTTATTAAAAGCGATACTTTCACATGTCATCGCATGCCAGGAGTTATTAACTCAAGATTTTTCGACTTACGTCAGTCTTTCCGATCATTTCGGTGCTTTAAGCGCGTGGTTCAATCGCATGTCTGTTAAATTCGTTTCTTATTTGCATTTTTTTTTCTACAGAGGAAGTTTCAATTTTGTTATGGAAAATTAGACGGAAACAATTGCTGAATTTTTTACATTGTTTTAAGGACAAGAGGATTAACCTTTCGTAATCGAGCTACACGTGATAAAGATAAATTTAAAAATAATTTATGCTTGAAAATCAATATATATATTACGCTATCGTACGTGGCACAGAAATCGCGATTATTTGTTAATTGTTTAATGGCAACGCCCGAATAAAACGCATCTCATTGGTTATTGTGTAATATTTTTAAAAATGGAATAACAATAAATAAATAAAAAGTTTAATTAATAACTATAGAACAGAACAATTTATATAATTAAAACAAATAAAATAAAAGTAAATAAACTGTTTATTAATAAATAAACAACAACATCCGGGTTACCATATGAAGCAAAATAAGGAACTTTTCGCCAGTTAAGTAACCCGGTGCGTATATGACATTGGCGTCAGAAAAAAGTCGCGCCAACGATGTGCGTGTATGACACCTGTGCCGTCTTTTATTCATCTAATTTAAAATACAATAAATAAATAAATAAATGAAGGTAATTTTCCTGTATAGGTACTTGGCTAGATAAAGAAAAGATCCATGGCGAGAAAAGAAATTTTTTTCTGGCAACCGATTTAATCCAAATATTTTTTTCAAATAAAACTACATAAAAGTTGCCGTGATAGCAAAGAGTTCGTACTTTTATGTTAGCTGGGCGCAATTCTCGCCAATAGCATTTTTTAACTCACCAGCAGCATTTTTTATTTTTCGAGGGGTAAATTAAAACAATGCTTTGATGTTGAAATGAAATGGTTTATGGTATTGTTTATTCTTTTTCTTTTTTTAAAGAATTTTTTTAAGTAATGAATTTTAAAGGTTTCATTTTTAAATTAAAGTTATCCATTCTAAACAAAATGAGTGAAATGATTATATCTTAATCTGAACTAACGAAATATGGAAAAAAATGCGACGGGTACAATGTTTGGCGATTTATCACCTGTGCCCGATTAACATAAAAGTAGGGAGTTCTCGATTTCTCTATCAGAATCTCACAATTTGGCAAAGGACTGAGCAAGTAAATTAAATTATGAATAAAACTAACATGATACAATGCCTAGCATACATTTAAGAGAGACCAAACTGGTCGCCACGGGCGACTAGCTATTTTAAAAACCATAATAACCCAGTCAATTAAGATAAAATTTTCAAACAAATTGCATTTGAAAGTAGATTTTTTTCTCCATTTGACGGTTTAAAAATTGAAAATATGCGATATTTAGAAATTTAAAAAATCGCTGACATAGCACGTATTTTAATTTCATTTTTTTTTTCAGTTTTTATGAGAAAATGACAACAAAAAGGTACAGAAATATAATATTTTCTTTCCTCCGTGATTATTTTCCCTTTACTTTCAATCATCCACGACTTTCAACAGAAATGGAGTTCTTCAGTTGCCACAATTACAAAAGATATATTAAAAACTACAAAAAAATTAATATCTCAAAATTAAATTGAGATACAGCTTTCAAACAAATTGCATTTAAAAGAGCATTTTTTTCCTTATACGGCGGTGTAAAAATTTAAAATGTGCGATGTTTAGAAGTTTAAAAATTTGCAGTAGAAAAAATTGCAAAACCAAAATTTTATTTCAAATTTCAAAGTGTTGCCATTCGCAGAATGACGTATGCGTTACGCACAGATATGTTTGTCCTTTATAATATAGATAGATGAAACATACTTGTATACTTTTGTACAAACCTGTAGTTAACCTAGTACCTTTATTACACGCAACGATTTAGCTAAAGTTTAATTCAGAGTAAAAAGCTCTTAAAGCTACTGGAATCACATTTCCAGAAATTATCTTTTATAGACGGCCATGTATCCAATTCTTTGCGTGACCCTGTATATAATTTTATCTATGTTATACAAACATTTCTTAGTAAACAAAATGCAGTTCAGCGTAAAAATGCATACCTCATTTAAAAACCACGTTTAAGCAATTTACAATCATACCCAGTAACCATTACGAATTCTTTTGTGTAGCCTTGTATATGAATTACAGCATTTATACACACCATATACAATGCATAAATATAGTGAAATATAAAAGCGCATAATATAATTAAAAATGTATTTCCAGCAATCATCGCTACCGTACAGTACTTCGGATACAATATAGTATCTGAAATCTTTTGTGTGTCCCTGTAAATGCTATGCACTTCGTATTACGCGTGAAATAAGTTATAGTAAACTCAGAGACGTATATCAATTTCATTATACATGAAATAATTTAACATAATTAAAATACGCTGAAAAAAATTCCCTCCACCCCTATATACCACCACCATTACATAACGGTATTCTTTTGTGTGGCCCTGTAAATGAATAATATTTATTCTTTGCAACACATATTCTACGGAATGCATATTTTAGTGAACTTGATAAATGCATATTAATTTTATTATGTTTGAAAGCATGTAACATCATTAAAAATCCTTTTAAACGATTTTTTCCCATAGGCCGTAATGTAACGGAAAACTTTTGACTGTCCCAGCAAATGAGTTAAACATGCTACAAACTTCATTTGCAATAAGGTTCGAGCTATGATAGAGGTCACTAACAGCCAAAAATTTCAGAAGGATCCGAGTATATTTACGGGAGTTAGAGCGCGTACAGACGGACAGACAAACCGAATACATAAACACTTTTCAACTTTGTTGGAAAGTGTTAAAAATGGGGAAGAAAATAAGGGGGAGTGGAGATTGCATATTTTTTTAATCAGATTTCGTAAGAAATACTACCTATTGCAGTCGTTACCATGGTGCGACTTTTGAAAAATTCCTTCATAACTTTTCATTATATGACCCCTGGAACCCAAAACCACCCCTACCTAAAAAGTTTATATATATATATATATATATATATATATATATATATATATATATATATGTACTAAATTTTGTCCGCACAATAAAAGTCACAATTCTGCACGGATCGTCTTCAAACTCGCCAAACACATTGAGATGGCTAATATCTTGGCGGGGATTGCAAATGAGAAAAATCGGCCCAAGGCAGTAGAAATGGGGGAGGGTTAAAAATTTTGAATACCGCCTTAGCATGATTCTGATTAAACCAGCTCCAGAAAGATGACAGGAAAATTAAAAAAAAATTCATTATAGCAGTTGCCAACAATTTAAAAAAAATCATAATAAGATTCTCACCTCAACAATTACTTTTCTATTGCAAAATTTCCACGTGAAAAATAAAAATCTATATATATATTACGCTATCGTATCTCCATACATATAAGGGGGTTACAGTAGGGGGGGGGGGACCCTGTTCTGTTGCCAAATGCCGTCAATTTTTTCGCCAACATGGCGATATATCGCCAAAAGTGACGCCAACTTGTCGATATCTCTAATATTTCGCCAAATTCCCATAGACTTCCATTGTAAACCAATAGGGTTTAATTGCTTCAGAAAATCAACAAGTTGAGATATTTTAATGCAACAAAAACTAATATTGGTACTACTTGTTTATCCCGTCGACCAAAAATTTATCGCTAAACTATAAGATTAAATGCCAATAATGGTTGATCGTAAATGTCACACTCACTTGACTTTAAGCAAGTTACACGTGTTTACGACATCAAGTGATTTTTATTTCGACATTTTATTTGTATTTTTATTAATGTTATACTAATTTATTTGTTCTTTCGTTATTTAAAATAAGCATTTAACTTTTAACTTCGAAATGTACCTGCGCCAGTAGGCCGAGCCGGCAGGGATTTTTCTAGCTGTTTTAGAAGTTTAAAAATTTTAACCAAGGATATTGAGATATGTCGACGCCAAGACGAAAGAAATTTATTGTTGGCAACATTTGCATCCGCATAAGCGTAAAAAAGCACATTTTATTGCCAAAAATCGTAATTGTAAATATTCAAACCCGCTAATAACTGCCCAAGTTCTCAGTGTTTGTCCAGACTGTTCATGACTGCATAGAGTATGTCCATGTGAAAACTTGTTAAGTGAAACACTAGAAATTAAAAAATAATCGTTAATTATGAAATCGCCTCATATTTTGTAATATAGGATTCATCGTAAGGAATTCCCTACAAACATGAATATTGATTCCAACAACATAATTTATGCGCAAATTGGGGGAGGGGGGTAGTCAATTACGAAAGATTAGCCAAATATCCCGCAATCACCTATAAGGAAAAAGAAGGTGGATATGCAATTATCTCTCTATTCTAAAAAAAAGTAACTACCGCTGTCACCGCCGCCGCCGCCGCCGCCGCCGGTTTTGAATTTTCTGTGACTGGAGGTCTTTCTTCGTTAATATTAAGAAAAATAATGCATACAAAAATATAAAAATCGGTGGTTTTATACAGAAATGTTTGATAAACACGCTGAAGCAGACAGTTTTCAAATCGAAGAATTATTTTAAGAGATATTTAATGCTAAAGTTGGACAAAATCGTTCCACTAAAAAAGTTTTATAGCAGCAAAAACTGTACATGGCAGTGTAATCATTTTTAGATCATTTTATGCGTTAGAATTTGCCGGAGTGCAGATTGCATCAATTTTTTTATTTTGACTCATTTTTTGAGGTTTTATTTCTATTTTAAATTCAAATTTTCAGCATTTCTAGAGATATTTTTTACAGATTTTAGAAAGTGATATTAATTTAAACTGTTGCCAACTGTATAAACAGAGGAAGCAATAATGTTTGCTTCAAAAAAAAAATATATTTATACGTGTAAATAAATTAAAAATTTATTTACACGTGACTATTATAAACAGAAAAAAAACCATTTGGAATTAGAATTAAATAATTATGTGCAAAAAGCAGGAACTTATTAAAAATTACGTCATAAAAACTATAATTACACGTGAATTTTAAGAGAGAAAGGAATTTGTAAAATAATAAATTTATTAACATGCGTTAGAAGTATTAAATAGGAGAAATTACGTCATATTTACGTCACATTACAGTTATTACATAAAATGAACGCAAAATAATATTGCAAAACGGTTTAAATTTAAAAATTGCGCTAGACATTTATTTGATGTTTTGAGAGGATACTTTTCAACTGGTATTTTCACGTGAATATTTAATAGAGAAAGAATAACTTGGTAAAAATTACGTTAGATTAAAAACTATTAATTTAAAATGTCTCATTTAAAAGAACTTTCTTTTCGCTTTGTTAAAAAATACCAGGATACAAAGACTCTGTTTACTTAATTCCTTTTATATTAGCTTATTTTGAAATGTTGTTACACGTGTCTACGTCATCAAGTTATTTTTATTTCGACGTTTTATTTGTATTTTTATTAATGTTGTACTAATTTATTTGTTCTTTCGTTATTTAAAAAAAAAATTATGTCAATTTGTATAATTTGGCGAGTGGTTTGGCGATTTATATAATTTGGCGAAATGGGTCGACGGGATAATCAAGTAGTAACGCAGCGGATTTTGCGTTAAAATTCCCCAATCAAAGAGAAATGAATAGAAATTCGTTTATAGGGAGATCGCCACTTTTTAAATTATAATTCAATCTTTCGAAATATTTTTAAAGCCGATCAAATTAGCGTGCATTTAGAGTCTGCGGTATCTGGACGGGGGTTGGCGAGCGTAGCTCGTAGGGGGCCGAGCCCCCTAGTACTAAAAAATAATGAAATAAAAAAACTAGTCTTTGGGGGGCACCGTAATACTTACCCATCATGAATATGCATAATATAAAATATGAAAATAAAACATGTGTGTAAACTATTAATAAAATGCATTGCAATTCTAAAATAAAATTTAAACGTATATTTAAATATTTTTAACAAAACAGGACCCTGATTGTATTACAATGGGAGTCTATGGGAATTTGGCGAAATACCAAAGATAGCGCCAAGTTGGCGTCACTTTTGGCAAATTTTTTTTATCGACAGATTTTGCGAAAAACTTGGCGGCATTTAGCGATAATTTGGCGATAGTTTTTTGGTCAGCGGGATAATCGAGTAGTACCGAATTTCGTAAAAGAAACATCCTTATGACACCAAAAATGATAATCATATTAACTAACAGTTTACTGCGTCAGAATAAAAGTTTTATTTCGAATTAAAATACATCTTTGAATTGAAATTTGAATGAAATACAGGGTCATGAAAAATCGAAGAGTGTGAAAAATAGGATTACAAATATCTCGGCAACTCATTATCTCATCGACTTCATCCTTTATGCAAAATTTATGTTTTTTTATTGTCTTTTATATCCACTCCTTAAAATAAACAATTTCGAAAATTTGTATATACCTTTCATCAAAACGAATATTTCGAGAGTCCGAAAAAAAGAGTGCCGGATAATCGAGGTTAATGGACTTCTTCCCATTATTACATACTAAGTACACACTAAATTTCAAGTCTCGATCTCAATTTGTTCGGGAGATAAAGAGTTTACAGACACACAACACACACACACACAGAAAGACGAGCGGCAATTTTTTTTTTCTAAAAATATGTTTTTTGAAATCTCCATTATCTGAAACGTGTAAATCCGTCAAATTTTTTTTTCGATTTTTAAAACGATTACAAGACTTACCCTATACTACGTATGATGGGAAAGTAATATAAAAATTTACTTCACCATGAAAATTCTTTTAATAATGCATAAGTACATAAATCTCCGAAAGCATAACTCTAAGTTCTCCGAATTTCGTTTTTTTAACAGTATTTTAAATAAAATTACTAACAGTTTTCCCATGGTGTTCTTACTTTTTTCTGAATAATATAGCCGTTTCAATTCCACAATAATAGCATACATAATACACTGCTCAAAAAAATTGGGGAGCAAGCAAAAAAGTGAAGAGAACAGAGCAAGACAGTCATGTATGGGCATAAAATGGATAGTATACGTGTATTAATGCGCAATACAGAAAACAAAGACGTAAAAAAATTGTAAGGGAGCTTTTATTCTTTGAAAAGGTGAAAAGAACATGAAAAGATGGTTTAGGGCAACAAGTTGGTTTCATGTAAATGATAAAAAAAAAGTATTGTTTAGAAATGATGCAAGATTTTTAATATGGCGTGTGGTCTCCTCGAATAGCTGAGACTGCTGCATACCTGTTTTCCATGGATGCGATGAGGTTATCGATAAGACTTTGGGGAATACTGTTCCACTGCTCAAGAATTGCAATCTCCAAGTCCCGGACAGTAAAAGGAGGCCTGGGTCTCGTAGCAATGCGTCGTCTGAGTATGACCCAAACATGCTCGATCGGATTTAGGTCAGGAGAGCATGGTGGTCATTTCATACTCTGAATTCTTTTAGCTTCAAGCATATTTTCCACAAGACGAATTGTAGGAAGTCTGGCATTGTCATGCATGGAAAAAAAGAAATCACTAACTGCTGCAACATAACATATGACATGAGGTCTCAGTATCTCGCCTGTATAACTTCGGACCGTCAAAGTGCCATTCCGAATGATATGCAGGCCCGTACGTACACCTATGCTGATTCCAGCCAATAGCATCAACCCACCTCGTCTGTAATGTGATCTTTCATGTTCGAATGTGGGATCATTTTGAGTGCCTCTTTCTTTCCATGCCAAAACACATCAGATGTCACATCCAGACTGAATCGGGACTCGTCTGTAACAGAATCTGACTCCAACAACGTGCCTCCAAACTCGATGTTCAGTTCCCCACCTTCTTTGGGCCGCACAGTGGCTTGAGGTCAACCAAATATAGACCATTGGCTTACGTGCATAGAGACCACCCGGATGAAGCCTATTTCGGACGGTTTGGCTGGTTCGGACGGTTTGACACCCTTCGTCCTGTGGCCAAGAATAACTGTGTTTGCAGCCCCGGTAGCAGAAAGTGCGCGACGCGCGACGTGCGTCGCAGATTTATTTTGGACCTTGCAGATAAATTTGCCAACTTGAAAAAAAAAAAAAAAAAAAAAAGTATTTTCTTAAAAGAAAAAAAAAAGTACGAAAATTCTGACAAAAAATATCGCGAATTCGACAAATGGTCGCCGAAAAGTATCAATTTCGACAATCGTTCGCATAAAAAATCGGTAATTTATAGCCAAATGGTCGATATAAAAACGCGAATTTCGTCAAAAGAGACCGGAAAAAACATGAATTTTGTCCCAGGGTTGAGGGAAAATGCAAATTTCTGTCACAGGATCACGAAAAAAACACGAATTTCGTCAAAAGATCGTGGAAAGAATGCGAATTTAGTAAACGGATCGTGGAAAGTACGCGAATTTAGTCAAACGATTGTGGGAAAAACGCAAATTTAGGCAAACGATCGCTAAAAAACGCAAATTTATGTCAAAGGATTACGGAAAGAACGCGGAATTTCGCCAAAAGATCTCGAAAAACGTAAATTTCTTCCAAAAGATCGCTGTACAAACTTGAGTTTTATCCAAAAATCCCGAAAAAAAAAAAACGTGAATTTCGTTCCAGGGGTGTGAGAAAAACGCACATTTCTGTCACAAAATCGCGGAAAAAACTTGAAGGATCGAGGAAAAAAACACGAATTTAGTCAGATAAACGCGGAAAAAATGCAAATTTCTGTAAAACGATCGTGTAAAAACGCAAATTTCTGTAAAACGATCGCGAAAAAACGCAATTTTCTGTCAAAGGATCGCGAAAAACACAAAATTACTGTCAAAGGATCACGAAAAAAAGAAAATTTATGTCAAAAGATCGGAATTAAATTTGCAAAATTTCGTCAAAAGATCGCGCAAAAACGTAAATTTCTGCCAAAGGATCGCTGTAAAAACGCGAATTTCGTCAAAAGATCCCGGGAAAAACGTGAATTTCGTCCCAGGAACGCCAAAAAACGCAAATTTCTGTCAGAATCGCGGAAAAAACACAAAGTTCGTCAAAGAATCTAGGAAAAAACGGCAAATTTCGTCAAAAGATCACGAAAAAAGACGAGAAATTTCCTCATAAAGACGCGAAAAAACAGCAGATTTCGTCAAAAGATCTCGAAAAAATGGCAAATTTCGTCAAAAGATGGATAAAAACGACAAATTTCGTCAAAAGATGGAGAAACGCGACAAATTTCGTCAAAAGATTGCGAAAAACTGCATGTTTCGTCAAAAGATCACGAAAAAACGCAAATTTCATCAAAAGCGCGCGAAGAAAAACACATGATTATTATTATTGGGGTGCCGGTAGTGGATTTTCGCCCCCCCCCCCTCTCTGTTGTAACCTTTCGGAAAATTTGCCATGAATTTCAGAATTTTCTTTTTTTACTCAGAATCACCCCTAGTATTAATCAGTAAGTACGCTGTTTATTTTAACACTCATAATGTTTGTACATAAGAAAATGTAACACGCTACTCCCGCAGACAATTTTCATCCCACTAAACTGCTGTCGCAGACACAACCATAACTTTCTGCTACTGGGTTTGCAGCTGAGTAGCATTGCCCGTTCCGTCTCGACGAGCTGTAACAAGACGAGGACAACAGTCAACAATCGGTCATCAGTTTCTGTGTTAGCACATTTTCGACCTTGCACTTGTCGATGACTACCATTCCATGTGTCTTGGAATCGATTCCACAGCCTTTCATGAACACTTCTTGCGACTCCAACAGCGTCCACTACACTTCGTTGCGTTTCCCCAAATTCAACTGTCCCGATAACACGCCAAGCCATGGATTCCGGTAAATCATGTTGTTGTGACATTTTCAAGCCACCTTTTCTCAAAACACAAGCTAAGCAATTGAATTTTACAACCGAGGCAGTGAAACAGACGTTTCGGCAAAATCCCGATTTCTGCACTTATCTCCTTTTTCTAGTTTTTGGCGTCATAAGCTTTAATTTACAAGTGACGTTTTCTTTATCTGTTTTCTACAACACTTTAAATTATGGACGTTTTATTTTAGTTACTTATCGGTGGAAATATTAGCGTAATTGTTGTTAAAACCATGTGCTCCCCTAATTGTTTTGAGCAGTGTATATCGTCGCCCCGATGACAAACAATGGACAACAGCAAGTTTTGCGCCCGTAAAAAAAAGAGAAACACCAAATTTTAATAAAAAAAGACCTTTCATTACCTTTATATCTCTATCTTTTTATAATTTTATTGTAGTGCACCTACGGTTAGTCTCTCCTTTTATGGCCCCTCTAAGATGTGTTACACAAATACTCATTTACAGGGTGTGTAGTTGCCTTGCAACTAGGTATTCTTTCAAAGCATCAACTGTTTACCTCTGGCTTTTATGTAACATATTTTATGAAGAAACTTTTGGTTGGAATCGATGAAATAAATTATAGAAACGAGTCTATTAGAGACATTGGGGGTAGGAAGGTTTTAGTCAACAGTCAAAAGCTGAGACCTTTAAGACTTCCTTAATTATTTTTCCTGTATTTTAATATGACACACTATCGCTCACCCGCAAGAAAAGTGACACATCTCGACAAAAGTAAATTTCACAGGACAGGGAAAAGAAAATTTGCAAGATTTTACTGAAACATGTAATTATAGCACTTAGTTCTGCATGTAGGAGTAAAAACGTGCATAAAAGCTTAAAACCCTTAGGAATGAAGACGTAGATGTGGTTTGAAGGTTTGTGTAATTTTATCTCCCTTCTTTGGTCACGAATGGACGTAGAGCGTAATAAATCGATTTTGAGTATAACTACACTTATGAAACGTCTTCCATAGTAAGACGCATCTATGACAGACCTTTTAGTGGAATAAAAAGAAAAAAAATTGCAAGATGTGTCACTTTTCTGGCGAGTGCGCGATATGTTGTCCAAGTGATTATTTCTTTTATATATGTATTTTTTAATACTTAGTCAACTGTTGCATAATAATAGAAAGTGGTGTCCAAAATACATGATGCAAATGAAATAAAAATGTCTTCACTTACAGAATAAAGAAAAATAAACTACGAAGTTATTATTATGTAATAATTTTTAAAGGGATAAAACTACTTATGTATTTTTACACCCTTATATTTAACTCAACGTAGTTTTTGTACGTAAAGAGATGATTTTATAATCAATTTTTAACCCACTTCCTGCTAGAATATGCTAGAATTACGGAAGTTACGGACAATATAAACTTTTAACATTTTTTTTTAATTAATACATTCATTTTAAGACATTTTGTCGTCAGCCAGCCACAGGTAATCGATTGCCCAATATTCTCCGTAACTCGTAAGAGTTGAAACAAGAATGGATTTAGCGATGCGCAATAAACATTCCCCAAAGTATGCCAAATAGCTTTGAAACTACAACAATGCAACATTTTAAAGGGTAAAAGATAGATAATCTACCCCATTAAATTCCGTGCGTAATCCTATGTAACCACAAAAACTCGGAAACCACCGAGCTACGAAATTTGGCACACAGGTTGCTGCTAGCGGGCCCATGAACGATTGCGGCAAAAAATTCGAAAATTTTAAATAGATTTTTTTTAAATTTTATGTTTTGACGAATTTTTGCTTTTTTCTATGTTCAACCCGTATTTGGTGAGTCCTAACCAGTTTTAAATGTTTAGTGCAATGTGAGATATACGTATTACGTGCGCCACGCTGCAATACTAAGAAGGTGTAGCGGAGGGGTGCACAACCTTTTTTAGAGAAGGGCTACTTACAAAAATATCTGGGTTGTCGAGGGCCACATCCGTAACATGCAGATAATTCTATTTCGGAGAGAAGATTCTGTGAACTATATTCAGATAAAAAAAATATGTTTTCAAAAGGTGGGGGGGGGAGGGGGGGAGTTTTACACCTCTCGGTTCCTTTACCCAGTCAACATATCCAATTCAGTTAGCAAGGATGTATCAACAGCTTACGTTTGAATATAAACACAGATATAATAAGAATTGTTTTCAAGTAGTGATTAATATTCCTTGACATTATTCGGGGGAGTAAATTTCGCTTTATTATAAGAGCTAAAAAAATAAACATAGGCATGAAAGTGCTATGTTTGGCTAGTGCCAAAAAAAAAACTGTGAATTTTATGAACGAAGAGGAGAGAAGGAGCCAATCAACGAAGTTTGATATTTTTCCACGCCCGATCAAAAACTTTTTTGTGCGCCTAATCGACAAAATTTGCAATTTTTCCGAAGCCGATTGGCAAAATTCGCGATTTTTCAGCATCCGATCGTCAAAATTCGCGATTTTTCCGCATCCGATCAACAAAATTCGCTATTTTTCTGCGACTGATAGACGAAATTTTCGCGCCTGATTGACAAAATTCGCGATTTTCTGTTCCTGATCGACGAGATTTTTGATTTTTATGCCCTGATCGACGAAATTTGTGATTTTTCCGCCCTAATCGACAAAATTCGCGATTTTTTCGCATCCGATCGACGAAATTCACTATTTTTCCGCGCTTGATCGACAAAATTCACTATTTTTCTGCGCTCGATAAACGAAATTTTCAATTGTAACGCGCCTTCTAAAAAAATTCGCGATTTTTTCGCCAACGGCATCCGCCATCGACCAGTGATATCCGCGATTTTTTTTAGGCCGACCGCCAAAATTCGCGATTTTTCCGAGCTCAATTCACAAAGACGAAACTGGCGATTTTGCTGTGACCGATCGACAAAATTTTCGATTTTTCCACCCCTGATCGACGAAATTCGTGATTTTTCCGCGCCCGATCAACGAAATTCGCAATTCTTAACTGATTGAAGATATTTGAAATTTTGTCAGTGGCATATTGACAAAATTCGCGTTTTTTTTTTTTTTCTAGTGATAAATTGACGAAACTCACTATTTTTTCGCTGCCGATCAACGAAATTGCCGATTTTTCCGCGCTTGATTGTCAGAATTCGCGATTATTTCGTGCCCGACCAACGAAATTTGAGATTATTCGGAGCTTTGATCGACAAAACTCGCGATTTTCTCGAGCCTGATTGACGAAATTTGCGACTTTTCTCGCAATTAACGGACGAACACGTGATCTTTACGGCACCCAATGAACGAAATTTGAGGTTATTCCCTTCCTAACCGACAATATTGGCAATTTTTCCGCACCCGATCGATGAAATTCGCGATTCTTAACTGAGTGACTAAATTTTGCAATTTTTCCCGCGACAAATTGACGAAATTCGCGGTTTTTTCTCGCGACTGACGAAACTCACGTTTTTTCCTCAGCCGATCAATAGAATTCTCAATTTTTCCGCGCATCATCAACAAAATTGGCGAATTTTCAGTACCCGATCAAGGAAATTTGCAATTTTTCTGAGCCTGATCGACAAAATTCGCGACTTTTTTCGTGCCCGACCAACGAAATTCGCGATTTTTCCGAGCCCCATCGACGCAAAAACGGCACTTGATCGACAAAATTCGCAATTCTTAAATGGCTGACGAAATTTTCAAATTTCTCGCGGCAAATTGATGTAATTCACGATTTTTTCCTGCGACCTATAGACAAAAATTACAATTTTTTTCCAGTTATAAATTAACGAAATTCGCGGGCCACCTGCTAACCCATCGCGGGCCACAGGTTGTGCATCCCTAATGTAGCGGGTATTACGATAATTCTTTTAACTCGCACGCAAATAATTAGAGATAGATTTTTTTTATTTTATGTTTTTGACGAATTTTGCTCCTTTTTTTTATTATATGTTCAACCCGTAATCGCGCGAGTTCTAACCAATTCTAAAGGTTTACTGCAATGTGAGATATACATATTACGTACGCCACGCTGCAATACTAAAAAGCTGTAGCGGGTATTACGACAATTCTTTTACTTCGCATGCAAATAATTAGAGATTATTTAATTGCGCTTAATTACTACATTTTTTTAAATAAAGAATTTTTTTTATCACAAACATCAACAAAACTTTCTATTCTATTTATTCCCTTATTCCAAAGATATAGTTTTATCGTCTGCTGCCAAAGTAACATGGTAAATTAAATTTCATTAAAAAAATGCACAGTAGTAGAAAAATATTTTCCTAAATCGATAAGTTATTGAACAACTCGATACTTTATCAGGGGAAAACTTATTTCTTATTTAGATATTTAAAAGTTGTTTGTTGTTATTGCATTTTTATGTTAATTTTCGTTTCATATTCGATTATTATTATCCGTGCATAGAACGGGTTAAACAGCTAGTAAATTATACATAAATCATGATGAGTAATTAAAAAACACATTTTCTAATTAATAGGATTAACTTTTATAATTAATCTAATATTAATCAATTTACAGTTACGTTGAGCTGTCAATTTAGAAATCCTAAAAAAATAGTTTAAATATTGTTTTATTTTTTATTTCTGGTTTCAAAAGTCTTATATTTTAAAAAAATTCACTAGCTTGCGCTTGCTATCAAGTGTTCTACTAGTGACTTTTTCATAACTGAGTTCGTTGCTCACTCCAAATTAATGTATTCTGACAGAAAGTTTTGGGAAGAACATGAAGTAAAAAAAATTAGGCTTGATTTTCAAGAAGAAAGTTTAATGCTTATAAAAAAGTTTTTCTTAAAATTACTCTATATTCAAATTACTTAAAAGATGAAAAAATATTCAAAAATGTGTTAAATCCTTGTGTACTTTAATATCCTTAGTACTTTCAACTATATACATAGGCTTCGTCAGAGAATACAAAAATACAAGCATCTTATTTTCAAATTACTTTTTCAATTTTTGAATCAATCAAATTTTTGTTTGCTTGTATTTTTGTACTCTCTGACGAAGGCTATGTACATATATAGTTGAAAGTACTAAAGATATTAAAGTAAATATTTTTTCATCTTTTAAGTAATTTGCACATAGTGTAATTTTAAGTTTAACTTTTTAAAGATGAATTTAGCATTCTATTCATTTATTTGCTGAAGAGTTTTTCTTTAAACTACTTTTACTTTTATACTTTTTCGTCTGTATAAAATCTAATATATTGAAAAACATTTTCCATCTCTTCGTGTGCAATATCTAAGTTGATCTTTTATCGAGTTGAAACTCTGTAGTGGAAGAAACTGATAAATAAAATCAGCGAAGAAACCTCATGAAAAAGATTTAAATCTTCTTTCGGCTGAGAATTTAAGTATCCCTAAATATTCTTTTTTCTACAAAAATCTTTTTTATCGATCCACGTCCCAAAACAACTGCAGGCTCCAGTAGATTGCAAGACCACACGATCCACTTTTCCATTAATCTTTCTTCTACTACTAGTCCAGGCATTAGGTGCTCAAAAAGGACAAATAGGGGAAAGTTTTGGTGTAGTTTTGATATTTGGTGCCTTTATGTTTTGTGGGTCGCTGAACACGAATCTGAAAATTGCCAACAAAATTTATCCCGGGAAACACGTTTTTTGGCAAAAAACGGGAAAAAAACGAGATTTTCTATGGTTTTTTTTTTCCAAATAACATCAAAATTATACATTTTACGTAAAAGTCTTCAATGCATAAATTAAAGAGGATAAAATTTCCTACATTTTATGTATTAAAAGTTTTTTTCTCTGATCAATGGTTTAGCCGTGACAACGCCACAAAAATGGGAGTGAAAATCAAAAATTCAGAGAAAACGGGAATTACCCCGCTGTACGTAGATTTAACATGAAAACTGACCATTTTACACAAGCATTGACTATAAATATATTGACTATATTGACTGCTAAAGATTATATGAATGACTACATCTTACAATGAAGTGGCTGATAATAAATAGGACGACTCATTATGAATCATTATTTAATTATAAGTAAACATGTACTTTAGTAAGTACATTTATTTAAAAAACAAAAAAATATTATTTCCGCTTTCTTTTACTTGAGGGTCCCTGCTTTTCACCGACATCTACAGCATAGAAAATAGACGTATAGAATTAGTGGATGTTTTTATTACTACCAACAGTATAAAATAAATGTTTTTTTTAATAAAAAATATTTGATACCTTCTGGCATGACTTTTTCTTGACATTTTAATTCAAGTACCTTTTTTTTTTTTTTTTTTTTTTTTTTTATCAAAGACAGCAGAATTTAAGTTAGTCACATAAATAAACTTTTCCACTATTATGCAACGGCAACAAGATTTAAAATGTAACAAAAATGTGAATTTGGTTCAAAATATTTTGTTTATAGAGGAAAATTACAATGAAGAGCACATGAAGTTTTGCAAAAGTGAAATGTTTAAATTTATGACCAAATTTGGACAAAAATTTCCAGTTGTATGTAGATATATCGGGGCAAAATCATTTAAAATACATTACTTGGTTGCAAATTCTGAGTGGTTACAAAATTGATCCAGACAAATTCTCCAAATTCAGATTTGATACAATGCAAAACATAATGTAGGCATTTTCTCATGATATGTTAATCAAGATATCTTATGATTCCCTATCTTTACATAAGGTTCCTGTTATGTTTCCTGTAAAGTTTGTGCAGAAATAAATATGAATATACAACAGAATATGTAACACAGCAATTTTCACTAATGGTGTCGAATGTTTGTCCCATACCTTAAATTTTAGAAAAAGAAATTTTAGAATTTGTTATAATGAAACAAAAATAGTTTTATCACTTTAGCTTCCATACCGTTAAGAAAGTATCATTAAAATTATCAAAAAGAACGTAAAATCATGCGTAAATCAGATTATGTAACATTTTTGAACGCATTCGGGCTACTATAATAAAACTTCATAGTTTAATAACGTGAAAAACGATGTCTAAGTAAATTTGTAAAACATATAACACGTTTGAAAACACAATTTCAACCAAAATCGAAAAAATAGCTGAAAATTTTGTACATCCCTGTATATGAACTATAGATTTATCATATAATTCACAATATGCTAAAATTTAGAGCTGTTAGTGAACGCATAACACAGTTGAAAATTAATTCCTCGTTAGCAATTTCCGGCAATAAGCGGGTATATAGATGTCTTGTGCACCCCTATATATGATTTATAGAATTTATACACGCTAAATAGTATGCAATTTTTAAAATTTAAAAAGTGTTCCACAACTGAAAATGCATTTCCATCAATTATTGTTCATACAGAGAAAAATATAACTGATTTATTTTGTGTGCCCCTGTATATGAAAGATCAATGGCACATCATATTCAATAGTAAGCATCTTATAGAGCACCTCGGAGATATATGTCAATTTAAATACTTTTGAAAAGGTGTAACATGAACAAAATACACCACAAACAATTTTTCTCCATAGACCGTAATGTAACATAACTCTTTTTAGTGTCCCTGTAAATGATCGATAAATAATACCCATACCATATTCTATAAGAAATCATCTTGTAGTGCACTTCATAGATATGTATATAAATTTCAAAGTGTTTGAAATTATGAAACATTATTGAAAAAAAAAAAACACAAACGATTTTTCCCCATAGGCCGTAATATAATGAAATACTTTTGAACGTCCCTGTAACGAAATTATGACTGCTACACGCAACATTTTACAATACCTAACATTCAATAGTGAATATCAATAACATTTTTCAATTTCATGGCGATGCGACTATATTGACGGCAAAAATAATTATGGCCAGCTAGAATCGGTAAATCACCCACCGTGCACTGCCGTAATTCCCGTTTTTTTTTCAGAATTTTTTATTTTCATACCCATTTTTGCGGCATTGTCACGGCTAAACCATTGATCAAAGAAAAAAACTTTTAATGCGTAAAATGTAGGAAATTTTATCCTCTTTAATTTATGTATTGAGGACTTTTGCATAAAATGCATAATTTTGAAGTTATTTTGATAAAACAAAGAAAATCCCGTTCTTTTTCCAGTTTTTTGCCAAAAAACGTGTTTCCCGGGATAAATTTTGTTGGCAAACTTCAGATTCGTGTTCAGCGACCCAAAAAACATAAAGGCACCAAATATCAAAACTACACCAAAACTTTCCCCTATTTTCTACCAAATGACTGGACTATACGGCACGAGTAAAAACAGGTTTTGATTAAAAATGTTACGGAAGAAGATGACGATTATATTTCAAACTCTTTATAAAGTATGATAAAGATAAGTGTAGGTAACCAAGTTTTTTCTGGCGACAAATCAAATGAGATGGATCAAAACTGTTTTTTTTTTTTATATATTTTATTAGGTCACCAAATATGAAACTTGTGATTACAACAGTGCCAGATTACCATTGGGGCAATCTTCTACCAGTAAATTTTAATAAAATTTTCATCTTATATAAACGCCATGAAAACTACTTTCATGAATAATACAAAATTTTCTATTCTTTTTACTGGTAGAAGTTTGCCCTGTTGGTAATCTGGTCCTTGTGTAGTCACATGTTCATACTTGATGACACATTTTATCCATTTTTATTCACGGTGTTTAGATGTATGTTCAATGATGTCTTAAAGAAAAAAGTATTAATAAAATTAAGCTGGTACTTTCAAGGGTTTTCTACTGCCCCATTCTTGACACTTCAAAGCAGGGAATGTTAAGTTTTCATTACTTATCTATCTGCTAAATATGACATAGAATATTAATACTTAATGTTCCTTAAGTTATAATTTCATATACATATATAAATATATATTTATATGTAGTGTGTTTCAAAAATAAGCTGATAGTTTCAAGTGTTTTTTACTGTTCCAGTGATGACACTTCAAAGCAGGGAATGTTAAATATTCCTTACTTATATGTCTGTTAATATGACATAGAATATTAATACTTAATGTTCTTTAAGTTATTATTTCATACATATAAATATATATTTATGTGCAGAATGGTTCAAAAATACTATGTCTACTATTGAGTAATAGTAAAAGTGCTCAAAATGAACTGTGCGATTTAAATAAAAATATCTTCAAATTTCTGAAATAAGAGAAATAATATTTCGCACTATCACTATACATTAACGTGCTTTTAGAGGATATTAGTTACCTAATACGTGGGTGGTTCAATAATTATTGTCCCTAATGTATATAAAATATTTGTACTGCGATGGTTGATGTGGAATATCGAAGCCTAATCTCTTATGAATGCCTATATGCTCAATTTCAGAACCGTAACTGCTATATTAACATAGTTTTGGAGAGAGGGGTGAAGTTTTAAAGACCTATTTTTGAGGGAGTTTTTAAGAAGAGGAGTGAGGGTGAAATGCTGGATCGGAGCTTATGAGGCTACATTTGGACAGTGAAAGAGATGTGGCTACATCACTATGATCCCGAGTCCAAACGATAGTAGTTACGTCTCATCCACTGTCACAAATCGAGCCCCATAAGCTAAAGATCAGCCTTTCACCCCCACTCCCCCCCTTTTACTCCTCCCTCCAAAACTATGTGAATATATAGCAACTACGGTTCTAAAATTGAGCCTATAGGCATCTAAGACATTAGACTTCGATATTCCACAACAAACATCGCAGTACAAATATTTTATATAAACTAGGGACAATAATTATTGAACCACCTTCGTATAAATACACTTATACAATACACAGACAATTATTTACAAATAAAGTCTCAAGTAATTAATGATTTTTATCGATAAAGTTAAACAGATAATTTCGAAGAGTTTTTTTTTTTTTTTTTTTTTTTTTTTTTTTTTTTTTTTTACAGCATTTAAAAGCTGAAAATCTTAAGATTTCAAGACAGGGCCGAAACTAGCATTTTTTGACCCTGGCCAAACATGGATTTTGGCGCCCCCCCCCCCCCCCCTCCCGCTCTTCCGCAAAGTATATTTACAAAGAGAATTTTAACTGAGTTATTTTCTTCTGATGGGCTGGTGGCTTCCATTGTTATGGAAAAGCCATTATAAATGAAGTGTTAGGTGAAGATGAAAGAGCAGCCATAAAAGTTAGAACTCTGATTTTCTGGTCAGAATGGGAAAAAAATGGCAACTTGTTACGACTGCTCTTTCATCTTCACCTAACACTTCATTTATAATGGCTGTTTCATAATAATGGAAGCCATCAGTCCATCAGAAGAAAATGATCCATTCCAAAGGTATAACTGCAATTGGAAAAAACTATTTAATACTTTGAGCAGAAAGAAGGGGCTACAACTGCAATTTTCATGACACTAGTAGAATCATATAGCTGCCAATGTCTACGGTTTAGTTACCTCTAAACTTTAATACAAATTTTTGCCATATTTAACCGTTGACAACTGTTAGACTTTTTAAACTGAATTTCCGGAAGTGACAGCCAATTGTTCCTTTGCGACGACATTTCTGTAGCTGTCAACTCGTAAAACTTGGCTAAAAATGCTGTCGCTGTCAATTCGTAAAACTTGGTTTAAAATGCTAACTTTGACAGCATTTTCTGAATGAATCTTTGCCTTTATAAGAAAATGTGAAACTCTTCGTATCTGAACAAAATCGGTAAATTTTATATTTTTACGAATATTAATGCAGTTTTATTGTATTTACGAATGAAAATGACTTCACGAAAGTATCAGAAAAGTAGTTAGTTTGGATTTGGGAATAGCTTTCAATATAAAAATTCTCATAACGAAATGTGATCCCCTCCCACCCAAAAAAAAGGCATCCATGACACTCCTCTGAATGGTGAACTGGATCCGCCCTTGTTTTTGTCAATTATTAATTGATTAAAATCTTGAAAACGGAATCGAAAAAAATTCCGTTTTATACAGGATCCTTATGCCATACCATCTTTAGATTCTTCTGTGCTTTGTCATACGCCAGACAGGAACATTTTAACAAAATCGTGCTAAACATAGACGTGAGGAAAACCGACAAACAAAATCTTCATTTGGCGCCCCTTCGTTCTGGCGCCCGGGGAACATGCCCCCTCCGCCCCCCTCCCCCTTAGTTTCGGCCCTGTTTCAGGAGTGCCTGAATAAGTTTTATGTACATTTGAATCGTACATTTTCTTAATAAAATTCAAGAAACCCTAAAAATTTCATTGCTTCGTCCTCATTCGGCTTTTTTAAATTGAACTATGTTTTTAATATTACTTGGTGTACATAAATTCTATATATCATATACAGGGCTTTACAAAAGTTCTCAAGTACATTTCCGTTTATTCACGGGAATTGCTGAATTGAAATTTTCAACTGTGTTAAGCATTTAACTGAACTAACATTTAGCATACTACATAGTATACATGCATATCTATAGATCATAAACAGGCCTCCACAAGAAAATCGAATATTTTTCAGATTATTGGTGGTAATAACAGAAATTCGGTTTTGAAATGCGTTAAGCGTTTTTCAAATTGTTTATTTAGGCATGATCTTGCAGTGAAGTTTTGTTTACTGTACTCTGGATGTGTTGGAACGTGTTTCATAATCTATACAAGACGCATGATTTTTCGTTCTTGTTTTTCTTAAATAAAAACATTTTTAAAAGCTTAAACGCTTTTAACGCTTAAATATCCTTATTTATTTTACATTATTGTAAATAAGATACAGAATCTTATTACACAAACACCTATTTAATATACAGTAGCCTCCCTCTTAACCGGAACTCCGCTTTAACCGGCCGGCTATTTTCCCAACATCAGGCAAGATTCAGGGATGACGGCCTCGGAAACTTAGCTTACGCTTTTGAGTTGAAGTGTAATCCCGAAGGGACGGAGGCAAAATTCAGGGTGTGGCGTGGGGGGAGGGGCAACTCCCCCCCCCCCCCGAAGATTTGAGATTTTGTGTTTTTAATGATCAAAAGTGCAATCCCCCCACCCCTCCATCTCAAGCATTAAACATTATTTGACGAGGATAATTAGGACTGTAGCTGATGTTGTTCAGTACGAAGACGATGCTAATGATGATCCAGTTGAAGTTAAACTGCTAAAATTCCTCATACGGAAGGGGTAAAAGCATTAGAGTTGGCGCTACGCTATGTTAAGCAGCGGTTAACAGCTTCTTCGGATGATGTTAAAGAGATGGAGAGATTCTGCTGTAAAATGTCGGGTATATTGCCTTCAACTGAAGAAGGTTATTGATTAATTTATGTTCGATTAACTTAAATATACGTAATGTAGAACAAATTCAAGTTCTTATAAAAAAGGCGTGATACGATTTTCAGTAATTTAATTTGTGTTAAATATTTTTCATTATTTGTTATCAGTGATAATTTCTCTTTCAATTCAGTTAATTATAACTTGTATTCATTTCACAAAATATAGAAAATATGTACTTTTTTAAAACTACACAAATTGAAAAACTAAATGCATCGTACGGGTTTAATTAATTAAATTGCGCAGATACTTATATGAAAATTTTTATTTCTCCACTTTAACCGGCTAACCTTCGGTCCCGTTTAGGCCGGTTAAGCGGGAGGCTACTGTATTCATATTTCTTAAATAATTTTAAAGAAATTGATATTTTATTGAGTGAGTGGTTTAGAATTAGCAACAAATACACAATACTAAACGCATTTCTAACAAAACCAATAACAAAACTTTTAGGAATGGTTGGAATAATTTAACGTATATTTAACCCGTCTATTTATTTATATAAAATCCAAGTCTCTGTATGTCCCTCACAATTCCGGTTGGACCGCCTCATTCATCGCGGCCATGTTAGGATTCCTATGGAGAAATCGGTATGAGCTTCAACAATGAGTAATTGTTGAAAAGTACTAATAGCAGCCACAATAGGTTACCACAATACAGCCAAATTTTGACCAACTTGGCAAGATATCGACAAATTTGGCAATAAAAATAAGTTGCCATATTCGACGCCAACTTGGCGATAGCTGGGTAAATTTTGCGAAATTCCCATTGAAACCCAATATCTTTTCACAATCGAGCTCAACGAAATTTAATTTAAACTTCGTGCATTTAGGGTTTTTTTCAAAATCGATGAGTCAGAATTTAAAGTGTAATGTACGAAAATGTACACCTTTACATCTTCAATCTGATGCTACTAATAAACTGACTAGATGCCACTAGACGGCGCTGTACTATCTGAACTCCTAACTGCCCGATTTTAATGTGCTTTACATAGCCGAATACAGAAATTAAATTCTCGGTACTTTTCCAGTATAGGGGTCTTGGCGAAATAAAGAAAACTTGATATCTCATTTTCCGTTTTTCTTGACGCAATCTTAGTTTGCTCTTGACCAACCTTTTCTTGATCTTTCTAGTTTTCTTAATAAATCCCAAGGTATCCTAAAACTTGTTCATCTCTTTCTCCTCCAATCACTCATATGATCTTTTATCGAATACAAACTCTGTAGTGAAAAGACTGATAAATAAAATCAATGAAAAATCCACGAATTCACTATGAAAAGGGTGTAAGGGTTACTAACCGACCGGAATTTAAGTCTGTCTAAAAACCTATCTTTTACTCAAAAATCTTTTTCACCGACCCGATTCGGAAAACAACTGCAGGCTGCGATTTATTCCATATCATCAACATCGCCATCATTCTTTCGTTTAAACGCCAAGAAAAAAATGGATTACGATGAAAAATATTATCGATGGCATTATTTTAACTTTTTTGAAGTGCGGTGGAGATACGCATAGGTTATCAAGAATTTTAGGCAGACCGATCAATGTTTTGATAGATCAAAATTGATTTTTTGCGATAACATTGTAATGGTTTTAATTCATTCAGAAACTGGCGACATTTGCGTGTATCTGCACCTAAATGTCTAAAAATGAACTGATAGTATCACGAATTTTTTTTCGTGCTACTTCATTAAAACTTCAAAGCTGATAATGCTGACTTCATTTTTTTCAATTCCTACTATTAGTTCACACTCTCCCTATATATATCTTGTTCAAATTTCCAATCGTTAACAAAATACTTATTATTCATCCACTCAAGTTCAAATACATATTTTTAAACTTGTAGTGGATGACACTTGATGTTAATACAGTTTTTTCAAGCATTAATTAGTTAATTACATTTTAATTAATTAATTTTAGTTTTGTATGGGAGAAAAATGGCGGCCATTGGTTATTGAACAGCATTTAATGCATCTTCATACCCATAGGGGACCCTGTTCTGTCGCCAAATACCGCCAAATTTGTCGCCAACTTGGCGATATATCGCCAAATTTGGCAAGTAAAATGAGACGCCAACTTGGCGATATCTCTAATCTTTTGCCAAATTCCCATAGACTTCCATTGTAAATCAATAGGGTTTACTTGCTTATACAAAATCAACAAATTGAGAAATTTTAATGCACCAAAAATTAATATTAGCTTAAGGGATTACATTAAATTTTTCTTTGATGACCTAAGAAGGAATTGACTTAAAAAAAAAAAAAAAAACATCACTTGCTTTTATCTAACATGTTTGCTAATGTAATGCAGAATCCTGATACATTAATATATAATTGAAGTGGTTTCTTTTTTAAATGCATATACAAATGTGTTAAAAGTAAATGGTGCAATTTAAATAAAGTAAAGGGTGAGTCTAAAATCATGGAACAAGCTTTGAGGGGTGGTAGAGCTCACTATAACAAACAATCATTGTATAGGAATATATGACCGGAAGGGACGCGTTGAGGTTCAAACACCAGGGGGGCAATTTGGCGCTTCTTTTTATTTCAAAATTTCTCATTCATAATTCTCCATACGACATC
The DNA here is from genome assembly GCA_963932465.1 of Maratus speciosus. Taxonomy (NCBI): domain Eukaryota; kingdom Metazoa; phylum Arthropoda; class Arachnida; order Araneae; family Salticidae; genus Maratus; species Maratus speciosus. Next base: position 618,631,221 of record OZ010788.1, on the reverse strand, counting down.
TCCAGAAAATTCCTATACTATTATTTTCTTTATTTGAGACAAACATGTCATGATTACATACAGAAAATATTCTTCGTTGAAAATTTCCGGTATCAAATCGAAATTTTGAACAACAAGTAAAAATTAAATTTAAAAAATCAGAAAACCCGACTGCGTAAAAAGTGAACTAATTAATTATTTCTCATCCATGTGAAACTATTTTTTATATAACTTACCTATTTTTTTTTTCACTTACTTGTATTGATGACTTTTAAGTTGTGTGTAATTGTTAGTTCCTATCTAAAAACACTGCTTTGATGAGGCCTATAGATGTCTAGATGAAGGTTAGAGTTGCAGTAAAGCTAGAGATCCTACCTATACAACTTCCAGGTTGTGTAATATTTAAACGAAGCTTCTGACTATAAAATAGTCAATGAAATATCGTCTTCATTTTGAAAGACCTATCTAACGATATGCCACTCAATATAGTCCGTAAAAAAAAATTTTCGTCTCAACCACCATTTTGTATTTTACAACCCGCCATTTTGAATTTATAAAAACAAAACACTAGCCTATAACCATCGGGCGGTTAAGACGAATCATTAGAGACCTCATTTATTAAAGTCTATCCAGCCGTTGGGATGTTTCAAGGGTAAAGAAATTCACATACCCAGATATGCGTGAAACACATAACCTTCTTGGCAGTCGGGTAAAAAAAAAAAAAAACACAAAACTGGCAAATCTGTCAAACACAGGAAATACATGAAAAGAAACAGAAATGGAGCTTTTTTTTAATTCAAAAATTTCGATTTCGTACCGGAAATTTTCAAAAAGACGTTTTTCGTTGTGTAATCATGGAATGTCTGTCTTAAATAAAGAAAAGAATAGTATAGGAATTTTCTGATTTGAATGCGAAATTTTGAAATTAAAAAAAGCGCCAAATTGCTCCCCTGGTATTTGAACCGCAACGCGTCACATCCAGTCATATATTCCTATACAATAATTGTTTGTTATAGTGAGCTCTACCATCCCTCAAAATTTGTCGCATGATTTTAGACTCACCTTGTATTTATAATTCAAGTTTTCGGGACTGGTTTTAGTATATTAAATATCTTTCTACGTTGTTTAACCATTTATCTACTGACGGTACTTATAAGTACCATTAAAGTAACTTGTTATAAAATTCATTTAATACATCGATTAGTTGTAATACAGTTAAGAATGAGTTATAGATATATTACTTTATCTTGTTCCAAAAGCATTATGGGTTACACAAAACAAAAATATTTTTAAAAGGATGATTTGTTTTGCCTTTGCATCTTTTCAGGTTTCTTGGCATTATGGAGGGGGGGGGGGGGGATTTTCAATCCTGAAATATTTCTATATTGTTTTTGTAAGAACATTATATTTGTACATTTCCTAATTCTACAAGGTACTAACAAAAAGATTTAAAATAAAAGATTTTAGTGGATTATCAATGTTGCACAAAATCCCTATCAATTCAAATTTAATCAATCCTTTTAAATCCTTCAATCGTTCTAAAATCCTTCTAAAATTTATTAAATGATTATGTAAATCTTCTAATGTAGATCTAATGTAAATCTTCTGATAATTCACGAAAAATGCTTTAGAAGATCAAATTTCCATGAATACATAAGTCAGTGAATAAAGGGTTAATATAATTGAAGTATTTTCTTTTTTAAATACATATACAAATGTGTTAAAAGTAAATGGTGTAATTTAAATAAAATATCTTCCATTTTCTCAAATAAGAGAAATGTAAACTTCGGCAATATCATTAAACATTAACTCTCTATAAAAATATGCTAATGAACAAAGTAAATTCTGGCATAATTAAAGTTGTAATTTTTCCAAACTGGGCGGAAATGTATCCAGGCCAGGATTCGAACCAGGGACCTTTTGCTGAAGCCGCCAATGCTCAGTGCTATCATGGACAAACCTGGCACATACATAATTCACCGAGAAACCTAATGACAATACAGTACAGCGCCGATTATCGGAACTCCAATTAACCGAACTTCCAATTATCCGAACAACCTATTTCTCTCATTTTTTTTTAACCGAACGTCCAGTTATCCGAACAGCCTATTTCTCCCCAAAAAATTTTTTAATCAAACTGCCAATCATCCATTGGCTTGGAATAGAATTTTAAAGGCAGAAAAAACTGATAGTGGATCAGAAAATGAGGTATGTAAGACAATAAAGGAGATGGGAAGAATCCTAAGCTATGAAGAAAATGAAATTAACGAGTGATTAAATAGTGATGTACATGACCTTGGATATCAGATTTTAAATGACATGATGAGATTGTGGATGAGATACGTGATGAAAAAGAAATTGAAGAAATGAAAACGAATGCTCTGAAAATAATGCAGGTCCATCCCATAACGAAGCCTTTGAATGTTTGGAAACAGCTATGAAATGACTCGAACGGCATAAAAACGTTGATCCTATTCAACTAATGTATTTAAGAAGAATTAGATTTAGGGCAGCATTGAAAAGAATGTCTTCGTTGAAGCAAGCAACACTCAAAAGCTTTTTTGCTTAAATTATAATGTATAGAGTTCAGAAATTGATAAAAAGAGAAAAAAAAAATTAAACATGCCAGCATTAACTGGTGCTGCCAGTCCTAAGCTTAGATAACGTGTGAATATTTTAGTATAGTCAGAAAGATCCCTTAAATTGTCTGTCCATTTATCCAAACTTTTGCTTATCCGGACTAGGGTCGGTCCGGACTTGTTCGGTTAATCGGCGCTCTACTGTACATTAGGATTCTGGGCGAATTATGTGTCTGCTAGGTTTGTCCAGACTAGCTCAGTTGGTGGAGCTTGGCGGCTTCAGCCAAAGGTCCCTGGGTCGAATCCTGGCCCGGATACCTTTTCACCCAGTTTGGAAAAATTATAATTTTAATTATTCATGCGTAAATACGTATCCAGCGTTTTTCTGGAGTTATGTTACCTGCGTTTTATAAATGTAAATTTTTTACATGTATTGATGTTCTTTTTTTACCCGACTGCCCAGAAGGGTTATGTGTTTCAGACGTATCTGGGTATGTGGATTTCTTTATACCCTCGAAACATCCTAACGGCTGTATGGATTTTAATGAATGTGGTCTCTATCGATTCGTCTTAACCGTTTTTATAAATTCAAAATGGCAACCGTAAAATATAAAATAGCGGTAGAAACGAAAAAAAATTTTACGCACCCTATTGAGTGTCATATCATTGGATAGGTTTTTCAAAATGAAGACGATGTTTCATTGACTATTTTACAGTCAGAAGCTCCGTTTAAATATTGCACAACCTGGAAGTTGTGTGAGTAGGATCTCTAGCTTTACTGCAACTCTAACCACCATAGACGTCTATAGGCCTCATCAAAACAGTGTTCATAGATAGGATCTAACAATTAAACACAACTTAAAAGACATCCGTACAAGTAAAAAAAAAAAAAAATAGGTAAGTAATATTAAAAAAAAAAAAGCCACACTGATGAGAAATAATTAATTGGTTCGCTTTTTACGCAGTCGGGTTTTTTGATTTTTAAAATTTATTTTTTACTTGTTATTTAATACTGTATTATAAAAGATACAATGGGCTATTTTCATTTTCTATATTTTATATGAATTTGGATTTACAATGTTTTTGGCAAAATTAAAAAGCTATGTAAGTGTTCTTACGTTTAATTATTTAGGATAAACTCATCGAAATTTCTTGCTTTTCCTTTTCATTTTTATATCATTATACTAAATTAACAGGATTGTATGATGATTTATTTGAGGATTTATTTGTAATAATACAATCTTTTTAACTAAGTTTATGTACAGCATATTTAAAGGAGTACTAAATTAATTTAATAATAATTGTATGTGAATACTGTGTGTAACTTTAGGAATGAAGACGAATAGGTTTCTTTTTCACATTTTTTATAACACACAGCACACAAATGTTACAAACACGAACACTGAAGAACATATAGAAAGATGAAGTGACTTTGGAGTAATAACCCGCTGTTAGAACAAGTGACGTTCGTAAAACATATTTTGGGGGAATACTCCCGCTATAAGAAACAGAATAATGGGGGATAAGACCCGCTATAACATAATGTGCCACAATGGCAGCTAAAAGCACAACATACTCTATACTTGGGGATAAGACCCGCTCGAATACACAACGTGCCGCAATGGCAGCTAAAGAACAACTATATACTTGGGGATAAGACCCGCTCGAATACACAACGTGCCGCAATGGCAGCTAAAAGAACAACTGAACTGGGTCACATGACCGCAAAGCCGCGGAGCTCGTTCGGCATGCGCACAAGGTCCGAACATGCCGCCCCGCGTTGCAATGTGCGTAGCACATTCAAAATATTCAAAGTACACTATAAATACAAGAATTAAATAAAATACCAATACCATAAAATAATATTACAATACAAATACAATAATAATAATTTGCAATAACAAGGACTATACAATACAATAAAATTAAATTCTTTGTTACAAAATTAAGCTATTTTCTAAAAATAGTTCGATGTATTCTTAAGAAAAGTTGAATGTAAAATAACATGTAAATCTTAGGTGCACTTTAAAATAAGTAGACAATGAGAAAAGGTATGTACATTAGGTTTCATTAATGGGCAAGACACACAATCTAGATATGGATCTAAGAAAGATATTTGAGGCTGTTTTAACCTTTGCAACCCTAACATTACCATCCTTTCCTGGTATAACCTCTAAGATTCGTCCTAGCATCCACTTACAGGGAGGTAAATTGTCCTCCTTTATGACTACCATCGCCCCTGGTTTGATGTTTTCCCCTTTTACCTGCCATTTTGAACGATTTTGGAGATGACTCAAGTAATTTAATTGCCAATTTCTCCAAATTAATTGGACGAATTTAGTGATTCTCTGCCACCTAGATAATCTCGATTCTGTGATATCAATCAACTGAGGTTCTGGAATGGCATCGATAGGCCGACCAATTAGGAAATGGCCTGGTGTCAATGCATTAAAATCATTTATATCGGTCGATAGCTGAGTTAAGGGACGCGAATTTAGTACCCCTTCGATTTGGGTGGTGACTGTTTGGAATTCTTCCATAGTCAATCTAGCACCTTTTAATGTTCGTTTAAGATATTACTTGAAAGATTTTACACCAGCCTCCCATAAACCACCGAAGTTGGGCGATCTAGGAGGAATGAACTTCCATTCAATAGCTTCTGAAGTAAGGTAATTAGCTAATTTTTCATCCGGTCTACGAACTAACTCATGAAGTTTTTGCAATTCTGATTTAGCACCCCTAAAATTCGTAGCATTGTCTATCATAATAGAAGCGCATTTTCCTCGCCTTGAAACAAAGCGTTTAAGCGCGGCGATAAACGCATCAGAAGTTAGATCCGTTACTATTTCTAAATGAATAGCCTTTGTTACTAAGCAAACGAAAGTCGCGACATAAACCTTATGAAAAATCCCTTTTCTTTGATTTTTATATTTAATCTCAAAAGGGCCGCAAAAATCGGCTCCTGTATGGTTAAACGTAAAGTTTGGAGTTACTCTTTTTGATGAGAGGTCACCCATGATTTGTTTAGCAGTAACTGGGTTGTTCCTAAAACAGACAACGCAATCATGCACTACTTTTCGCGCTAAATTTTTTCCACTTACGGGCCAAAACCGCATACGTACGTAATGGATTAAAGTTTGGGGACCAATATGAAAATACTTCCTGTGAAAATGCTCAAATATGAGTTTTGTGAGCTTATGGCCCTTCGGCAAAAGGATTTGATGCTTCTTATCAAAGTTTAAATCTGAATTTTCCAACCTACCGCCAACTCTTAAGATATTATCTTGATCCAAAAAGGGGGATAAACATTTAATTTTACTGGAAGGGGGAACCCTTGATTCCCGTTTTAAACCCTTAATCTCTTCCTGAAATTCTGCATTTTGTACTAATCTAATTAGAGAAACTTCTGAATTTTTTATTTCTGGGGTTGTGAGGCTGCCTCTGCGCCGGTCTGCTAACTTACATTTGCAATTGTGAAAAAACCTATAAACATATGCCAGTATGCGAAGAATACTATAGTATTTACCACTTATGTTGAGAAAAAAATTTACTTCTTCATGATTCCTGAAAAGAGAATGAGAAATATTAGAATTGGAATCATTACAGTTATTTTTATATTTTGATTTAGTCTCTGGAATGTAATCTGTTTCTGGCACAGAAATAGTTTCTTGCTCAGTCACTAAGTCATCAGCTGCTAGGAATTTTGGTCCCCTAAACCACATTGGATTCTCTACAAAGGAATTAACACTCGCCCCTCTGGTCAAGAGATCGGCAGGATTGTCCTTGCTAGAGCAGTGATACCAAGAGTTCGAATCTGAAAGTGCATTAATCTCTATGACACGGTTAGCCACAAACTGCTTCCATCGCTTTGATGATCCTTTGATCCAGAATAAGGTTATTTTGGAATCCGTCCAATAGTACACTTTCGATGTGATTTTTTGATCTAGGATGGGTTTTACTTTATTGGTCAGTCTTGCACTTAGTAAAGCTCCGAGAAGTTCTAGCCGAGGCAGAGTTATCTCCTTTATCGGTGCAACACGACTCTTTGAAGTCACGAGATTGACTTCCACACCACTCTCTCTTTTTATTCTCAGATAAATTGCAGATCCATACGCTATTTTACTAGCATCAGAAAAGGCATGTATGTCTACAGCTATTACTTGATTCAAGCTACCAAGAATTTTCCTCGGAATTTTTAATTCTGCTAAATTTGGAAGTTCTTCGAGCCACTTTAACCATTTTTCGTGCACATTAGTTGGTAACTGTTCATCCCATGCTGTCTTCTTTAGCCATAGTTCTTGGAACAGGCATTTTATTCTAATGGTGAATGGCGTCAGCATGCCTAACGGATCGAAGATTTTACCAACTGCTTGCAATAGTAGACGCTTTGAGCTTTTTTGCGATGACAAGAATTCTATTAAACTTTTGACTTCGAATGTCAGACAATCTTCTTCTGTTTTCCAGGACATTCCTAATACCTTGCTTAGATTGCTTCCTAGGCTTATTGCAGCATGTTCTGCTTGAATATTTAAACCTTCCTTTTGCCAGCACTGCAGTAACGCTTCATCATTGGTTATCCATTTTCGAAGAATCATTCCTGCTTCAGACATTATTTTGTTAGCATTCAGGGAAACATCAAGAGCTTCTTGCAGCGTATCTTCGCCAGATATAAAATCGTCCACATAAATATATTTATCGAGTAGGTGAACAGTTCTTGGGTGTAGGTTCGTAAACCGCTTGATGTGCTCCTTTATTGTAGCAGATAGGAGGAATGGAGAGGCATTGACTCCAAAAATAACACGTTTGAATCTGAAGACCTTGAAAGATTTTAAACCATCATCATACCACAGAAAACGGACAGAATCCCGATCTTTTCAGCTAGTGAGATTTGGAGGAACGCCTTCTCGATATCAGAAGAAAAGGCAATTTCGTATAATCTGAAGTAAATTAAAATATCAAATAGAAGTGGATTTAAGTTGGTGCCGGGCCATAAACAATCATTAAGGGACAAATCATTGTTATCATGAGAGCTGGCATCGAAGACGATTCGGACCTTTGTAGTAAGTTTATCTTCTTTACAGACCGCATGATGGGGCAAATAATAAACTGCCCTGTCTGAAACAGGTTCATTTTCTTGCACCTGCTCTATAATTCCTTGCTTTAAATATTCCGTGATTATTTCAGAATATTGTCGAAAAAGCTCTGGGTTTCGATAAAATTTTCTTTTTAGACCTTCCAAACGCTGTTTCGCAACATTAAAATTATCATTTAAATCCTTCCAGTCCTTTTTCCACGGTAACTGAACTTCATAACGATCGCCTACAAATTTGACAGTTTTTTCGAATATTTGTTGTGCTTGATCAGTTTCCGATATTTTCGGATCATCATGTTTAATGCCTATAGACTCAAGCTCCCAAAATTGTTTTAAATTATCATTTATTTCATCGAAATCTCTAACGAAATTGCACATAGTAATATTGTTTGTTTGCGTGTTCTCCTCTAGCGCCCCAGTTGGGATCCATCCAAAAACAGTGTCTTGCAGAAAAAGTTTATCATTTATCTTAACTGAATTATGCTTTAAAATTCTATAAAATAATTCAGCGCCAACCAATGCGTGAATTTTTCCCGGTTTGAAAAATGTGGGGTCTGCCAATTCCACAATATTCGGTAAATTAATGTCCGATACATTTAATTGCTTTGATGGAATTACATCCGTGATTTTGGGAACAATTAAGAAATCTATATTCTCACTGAAAGAGCCATCTTCGTTTGTAATTACACTCGAAATTTTATTTTTTACATTATAAGTATAACCGTTTAATCCTGTAACGGGTACATTAATTATCCTTTTTTTAAATTTCAGCATGTCAGCGCAATCCTTAGTTAAAATATTGACATTGCTAGCATTATCCAAAATTACTCTAAACCTTCGTTTATTTCCGAAATTATCTTCTATAAAAACAAAGCATGTACTCAATAAAATTGATTTTCTTTCTTTACTTATATTATTCAAGGTCTTTAAAGATTCATTATTCATCGAAATGTTTTCCGTTTCTCTATTTACCGCACCTGCAAGAGGGGAGGAAATTTGGGGGGAAGCCAATTCATTTTTGGATTTATTTTTTTTATCTCGATGAAGCGATGAGCTGTGTCGCAATCCACAGGTATTACAATTATATTTTGAAATGCAAGAATTTACGAAATGAGAATTCAAACAATTGGTACACAGTTTATTTTTCTTCACAAAATCGTATCGTTCAGAAACATTCATTTTTAGAAATTGAGAACATTTGTTCAAATTATAAAAAGCCAATTTACACAGAATACAAGTTTTTCCATTCGATTTATCATTCGAATTTAGCATGAAATTTTTTTGTTTGTTCGAAAGAGGAATGTTTTTGTTTAAGGGTTTTGAAGCAGAGTATCTATTTACGCTTTCTAACGTAGAACTGCGGTTTTCCAAAAATGACATTAATTCATTAAATTGCGGGTATTCTGATTTTTTAATCGAATAATCAAATAATTTTCGAGATTCCTTATCTACCTTTTGCAATATAATATTGATAAGGATAGCATCAGACAGATTGTTTTGTTCATATTGTAATACTTTTAAGGCCCTCAAATTTTTATTTACACAATCAATAAAGGATCTCAATTCTTTAGAAGACTCGTAATGTATTTTTTCATAATTAATTATGGCTGATAAATGAGTGTCAATGAGCAAACGTTGATTTTCGAATCTTTCAGTAAGTGCTGTAAACAATGACTCAAAGGAATCGTCTGGGCTCTCTAGTTGTTTTGCTTCATTTTTTAGCGATGCTCGCAAATAAAACAGCTTCTGAGCGTCATTTAACTGGGCATTATTGATAATTAAATTTGTAAATTGTACCTTAAAGATTGACCACTCTTCATATTTACCATTGAATGTTGGTAGTGGGATTTCAGGTAACTTAACTTTAATATTATTCAAACTTATAGATTCAATACTATCAGCATGCACATTTATTTCAGAAACTTTAAGATTTTTAAGAAATATGTTGAGACTTACCTCAAGTTTCTCGAGACGATCTTCGAGTTCATCTAACTCGTTTTCGATTTCTGGTAAGTCCTTAATATCAGGGATATCATAATATTTATCCCGTATTTCCGATACTTTTGCTTGAAGCTCAGGTAATTTTCGAATCTTTATTTCGAGCTCGGTACTCGAGTAATTAATTTCGTCTGTATTATCTTTTACGAAATTTTCTAATTTCGTTATAGCACCTTTTAGAGCACCTTTTGTTCTATTTAATTTTTCCATAGCAGCTATTTCGCTGCGAAATCGACGGACCACAACAATGTATGTGAATACTGTGTGTAACTTTAGGAATGAAGACGAATAGGTTTCTTTTGTTACAAACACGAACACTGAAGAACATATAGAAAGATGAAGTGACTTTGGGGTAATAACCCGCTGTTAGAACAAGTGACGTTCGTAAAACATATTTTTGGGGAATACTCCCGCTATAAGAAACAGAATAATGGGGGATAAGACCCGCTATAACATAATGTGCCACAATGGCAGCTAAAAGCACAACATACTCTATACTTGGGGATAAGACCCGCTCGAATACACAACGTGCCGCAATGGCAGCTAAAAGAACGACCGAACTGGGTCACATGACCGCAAAGCCGCGGAGCTCGTTCGGCATGCGCACAAGGTCCGAACAATAATAATACAATCTTTTTAACGAAGTTTATATACAGCATATTTAAAGGAGTACTAAATTAACTTAATAATAAAAAACATTTCTCGCATGGAATTGCAAAAATAAATAAGTAAATAAATATCGTAAAACTTTTCTATTACTTCGTCTCACAAGACATTTAGCAGACAGCAATTAGACGACAGGACGTTTAGCCGACAAGTACATTTAATCGACACGTACATTTAGTCGACAGGACAATTAGCCGACAGCGACAGGTAGCCGACAAGACAGATAGCCGACAGAGACAATTAGCCGATAGGACAGTTAGTCGACATGGACAATTAGCAGACTGGACGTTTAGCAGACAGGACGTTTAGCCGACAAGACATTTAGTCGACATGACATTTAGCCGACAGGACATTTAGCCGACAGGACATTTAGCCGACAGGACATGTAGTCGACAAGACAATTAGCCGACAGGACATTTAGCCGACAGGACGATTAGCCGACAGGTCAATTAGCCAACAGGACAATTAGCCGACAGAACAATTAGCGGACAGGATATTTAGCCGAGAGTACGATTAGCCCAGTTAGGTTTTGGCTTGGATACTGTTAGGTGTCGGATAGGTTACAGTTAGAATACAGTTAGGTTATAATTAGTTTACGGTTACGTTAAACTTAGGTTACAGTTATGTTACGGTTAGATTACGGTTACGCCACAGTTAGATTAAATTTAGGTAACAATTAGGTTACGTTTAAGTTACAAATAGGTTAAGGTTAGGTTACGGATAGGTTACAGTTAGATTAGGGTTAAGTTACGGATAGGTTACAGTTAGGTTACGGATAGGTTACAGTTAGATTACGTTTATGCTACGATTAGGTTACAGATAGGATACAGTTTGGTTACAATTAAGATTACGGATAGGTTACAGTTAGATTACGGTTAGGTTACGGATAGGTTACAATTAGGTTACGGTTAGGTTACCGCCAGGCTACAGTTAGGTTACATTTAAGTTACAGTTAGGTTATAGTTACATCACAGTTAGGATACAGTTAGGTTATAATTAGTTTATGGTTAGCGTACCGTCATGATACGTTTATTTTACAGATAGATTACGGTTAGGTTACAGTTATGTTACAGTTAGGTTACGGTTAGGTTATAATTAGGTTACGGTTATGTTCCATTTCCGCTACAGATAATTTACGGTTGGATTATGGATAGGTTACAGGTAGGTTACAGTCACGTTACATTTAGCTTATAATTAGTTTACGTTACGGTTAAGTTACCGATAGTTTATAGTTACGTTATAGTTAGGTAACGGTTATGTTATAATTAGATTAAGGTTAGGTTGCAATTAGGTTACAGTTAGGTTGCAATTAGGTTACAGCTAGGTTGCAATTAGGTTACAGTTAGGTTACGGTTAGGTGTTAATTTGTTTATAGTTAGGTTGAAGGTATGTTACTGTTAGGTTACCGTTAGGTTACGGTTAGGTAACATGTTACAGCTGGGGTACAGTTAGGTAATGTTTATGGTAGAGTTAGATTAAGGTTACGTTACAATTAGATTACTGCACCCAGGGCTTAAATTCTAACAAAAAAAGTTCCGGAGCCCTAATATTCTGCGCTACCGGTACAACAACTGTACCGTGCCAATCCCCCCCCCCCTGCCCCTGTAATCTGCATATTTATATTTCGTACATTAATTGCAAAATTTAAAGCAGTTTTTTTCTATAGTAAAATAAAAATTTTAAATATATCTATCAGCATATACTTAGCAACTATTCCACTTTTTAGTTATCACTTCTTCTGTATAGTAAAAATCCGTGCCTATTTTTTATGTTAATTAATTGCAGAATTCTGCGATTAAATAGGGTATCGATTATGATTAGGAAATGGTGTTAACACAAAAAAGGGATAGTTCGCAGCTATGCATTTTTATGAAAAAATGAATGAAATTTACAGAAAGGAATATTTATATGCTGAAGAATGGAACAATGTTTTACAATTTCCTGTAAAAGGTGCATATCTTAAACTATAATCATTTTCTTCCGCATAACGATCTTTTGCGGTGAGTCCCTGAAAATCAGATTAAATTAAAAATTTGACAACGTTATCGGAAAGAATCTGTGCTTTTATAGAAAAAGGGGAAACAATGCTCGATTGCTTTCTATTAGAATAACAATACATGGTAATTATATCTACTTACAAAGGAAAGTGACTTCGTATAGGTGCAGAGAGCCTTAGCGTGGGTACCATTCATGATACAAAATAAATAGAAAAATCACTAACGTGATTTTTATACTCGTACGCAATAGAAGACAAAAATCCTCGAACAAACAAAACGTCAAGCTGATGCTTGTTGGATAAAACAGAAAATATTCTTTTCAGGTTAGATATCGAAATAATAAAAAGAAAACCCAGCCAATAAAAAATTATCCTACTGTCACAAAAGAAAATCGAACTGAATGCAAATTTATTGTTCACTCTTTTGAGTGGCTCCGTATCAACACGTCTCCGATATAAATTTGAAATAGAAAAATACGATTTCTGTTTCCCCTTCATTCTGATCAAAATAGCATTAAAATGATTTGAAGTGGAATATAATACGTAATTTTAAAAGAGGATTTTTTTTTTTAATACATGAATAAATAAAATTTCAAATGTAATAAAGATTGAGCTCGAGTCAGTCTAAGCCTAAAAACTGATATAAAAATTGAGTCCGTTTTGTCTCCATCTCCTAGGTGTGTGACACATTACGTCACATATAAAGTGTTTCGGTAAAAAGAATGCAAAAACTTGGAGATGGGAAGGAAAGTAAAAGGTAATTTAAGCTTCGGGTTTTCGGAAGCGCTATTGCACTGGGCTCCAGAGCCCTGTATTTATGAGCTCCGGTGAATTCCGAACAATATTTAAATATTTACTAAAAACAGAGAAGTACCGGAGCCGGGCTCTAGTGGGCTCCGGCGCAAATTAAGCCCTGGTTACAACCGAATTTTATACAGTGTAATTTTATATCACACTAGCTGACCCACCCGGCGTTGTCCAGGCCCATCATAATAACCTTAAATAAAACTGAAGTTTATATGATTTTATATCCTTTGAAAATCTTTTAAATGAACGTAGTTTCGGAAGTCCCATTACCTTCCACAACCTCTCGTGTGTTCCCAACAAATCTCTTTCCGAACGAACCTGTGATCTGGGTCCCCGCTACCTAAAGCAGTATGTACCGGAAGTGCTCCGCACGTGCCGCAGTTAATCGAAAACCAAGTCGAGTTAGCCAAACTTCGTTGTAATCAAGCCCATAGAACCCGAAAAATGAATGCATCATTAATGTTCGAAAATGTTGGTAACTGAAGTCTAAGATAAACTTTCATAATACAGAAAGTAGCTGAATTGTAATCTAACTTAAATGAACCAATTCCCGTTGAAATCGGGCCCCTAGAACCCGAGGAAAGAATACACCCCTAAGTGGTGGAAGGTTGCCCCCCCCCCCCCCTCTGTAAATTTCACGGACTACTTTTAAAATTAACGCAATATTATTTAATAAACGGATGAAACGGCAAACAACGTAGCTACGCTACTGCACCTAACGAAAATTTTCATATGAATTCGACATTCGTTTTATTTGATGTTAGCATAAATTAGAGGCCCCGATGTAATTATGAGCGCGCTAGAGGGCGAAGCCAGCTAGTTTAATAAAATATTATTACGCTTACATGTTAAAGCCTCGATAACTCGACATCTTCATAAATAAGTGTATTTAGTTAATATTATTATTTATACATTTGCTCTAAAAACTGGATAACTTGAAGATTCATTAATCTGTTTTATTATATATCGAATACAAGTTATACGGTTAAACCTTGATGAATCCTCAAGCTTATAAATCTGTGTTTTTATTTAAACAATTATCATTGGTCATTCTGGTTAAAACCTTGATAACTCTATATCCTCATAAAGCAGTGCTTCTATGCAATAGAATATAATTAATTTTCTTTACATCCGCAATAAAATCAAAATAACAAGTTATCCCCAAACAATCTCTCTAAACGCAAAAACCTAGTTACTTCGCCATCTCTTTAAATTTATATTTCAATCAGTTTGATATAAATTCTGTATGATTTCCAAAAAACCATACATATGCATTAAAACCTCAATAACTCGTCAGCTACTAAAAGTGTGTTTGTATTTAACTGTAGAATAAGTTTTCAGCGAGATCGGATTTAACGACCACCCAGTTTTTAGCGAGGAAAATTGAATAAAACGTATACCAATAAAAGAAAGTTTCGCTCTGTCTATGTGTATGTGAGTGTGTGAGTGTCTGTGTGTCTGCGTTTGATGACTAGCAAAATCTACCGCACGTAGAAGTCTGAACATTTAGGTGAGAACAGTCCAAGACATGTCCTGATGCACCTGACAATCAGAATTTTCTTTTTTTAAGGGTCGGAGCACCTGTGCCTCTTTAAGTTTTTATGCTCTAAATTGTTAATAACTTACCCCCTTTATATCCGATCTTCTTCGTTCTTGGTGCCAATTCTCCATTTAGTTATTTCCTCATTTCTACATTCCAGTTAAGACCCTGGCAGCCTGGGACCCGGTACAGCACCCCTTGAAGTTTTTGTGTCCTAAATTGTTAATAAATTGCTTCCTTTTAATCCGATCTTCATTTTTGGTATCCTTTTTTCATTTAGTTATTCTCCCATTTCTACACCCCAGTGAAGACCCTTGCTCCATTCTCCCTCCTAGGGTCCCATAGGTCCCTTGAATTTTTTGTGCGCCATGCATTTTTCACTCTCTAATTTTCTCACCTTCTCAGTGCATAGTTTTAGAACTGAGTATTGGACTCTTCGCCCAGGACCAACACCCTCATATTTTACTTGGGCCCTAGGACAATCATTTAAGCATTTACACAATTTTTGGCGCATTTCTTTAAATTATTATTCTAAGGAATAATTCATAACTTTATGGCTAATTTTGAATAATTGAAGATCTAAGACCTTTTAACATATTTTCATGTTAGGGCACTACTCTTAACTATCAGTTGGCCTCTTTTGGGCCCTTTATTGTAGCTCCCTTAAAAATGACCCGATTCATTAGCTTTTTTTTCTAACAACTTCTCACTTCAGCTACCACCAATTTTGAATATTAATCTCCTTCTTGGGGCCTTTGTTGCAGCTTCTTTAAAAACGATCTTACTTTATTACAATTTTCTACTTCATAGTTCTTGCGTCCTACATCTACTTTAAAACTATTAAAAATTTTTCCTTTACCCAACTACATTCCAGTTAATATCCTGCCCCCTGGGCCCGGTCCTTCTTTATACCCAAGCTACCACCTTTTTCGAATATTAATCTCCTTTTCGGCAACAACTTACGTTTACTCACTACATCCGTAAATTAAAAATAAAAATCGCGTTACGTTAACCCTTAAATGCACGGTTTTTTATTTTGCTTCGAAAAAATTATATATGATTCTCTGAAAGGTTTATTACACAGGAAAAATAATGAAAAAACTAGTCGGATGTACCAATCCCAAAACTTTCTTCTATCTCATACATGTTAATACTTCAAAATAATCTATCACACTGCCAAAATTAAATGGCAATCTATGCATCTCATGAGGATTCTAAGGATATGAAATTCCGTGCGTTAGTTCTTGAGATATGACTATCGCTGAAATCGCCTAAATTTAGAAAAATGCTGCCTAGCAGCGCCACCTATTTGGTGATTTATACCAAATCCTAATCAGCAACAATTTATGTCAACGTCTGACTGAATCTGAAGTTTGGACAAAATCCGTACATTAGTTTTTAAGATAGAGCAATAACGAAAATCGTGAAAATTCCTGCATAGCAGCGCCACCTATTGGGTGATTAACACCAAAACCTAATTAACAACAACTTGTGTCAACATACAACTAAATCTGAAGTTAGATGAAAATTCGTCCATTAGTTCTATTGATAGAGCTATTGAGGCAATCGTGAAAAAGGCATCAGAGAAGCGCCACCTGTTGGGCGATTTACACCAACACATAATCAGTAGCAAGTCATATCAAGGACTAACTGAATCTGAAGTTCGATGAAAATCCGTGCGTTAGTTCTTAAGATAGAGCTATTGGGGAAATCGTGTAAATCCTGCAAAATTCATCATAACAGCGCCACCTGTTGGGCGATTTACACCAAAACGTAATCATCATCAACTCATATCAAGGACTAACTAAATTTGAAGTTTGATCGAAATCCGTGCCTTAGTTCTTGAGATAGAGCTATTGCGAAAATCGTGAAAAATGCAGCATAGCAGCGCCACCTGTTGAGCGATTTACACCAAAAACTAATCAGCATCAATTTGTATTAGGGACTAACTGAATATCAATTTTTATTAAATTCCGTGCATTAGTTCTTGAGATAGAGCGCCCCAAAATTTGTGTTACATACACACAGACAGACAGACAGACTCACAGAGTCACAGACAGACATTTTGTAAAAACATGTTTTTTGGAATCTCTGACCCCTAAAACGTGTAAGTCCGTCGAACACCGGAATTCGAAAATTTTCATGAATCCAATACTTTCTTCTTGTAAAGATAGAAGAAAGTAAAAAATCAGAGATACATTTTTCA
Source organism: Maratus speciosus (assembly GCA_963932465.1). Lineage (NCBI taxonomy): Eukaryota > Metazoa > Arthropoda > Arachnida > Araneae > Salticidae > Maratus > Maratus speciosus. The sequence goes on along the minus strand of OZ010788.1, from coordinate 618,614,358 downwards.
TATAATACGGCAATCTTTTCTTCTGTTGCGCATCTGCAGTACAAATAATAACTACTGTTGTGTGGCTGTTTTACGCTAAAATATTGCAAATCAGTAAATATTTTATTACCTATGCCTCCAAATACCTTATTTTATATAATTATTTATTTTATAAAACTTAACCTTTAACCCTTTAATTCCCATGATAGAATACGTTCTAGAAATTACGTATTCCATAGAATCTGACTTTACACAAGAAAGTTTCAAGGGTTAATTTCGCTTTATTTAAATACGAAATGTCTGTTATTAATTAAAACAAATATTGCTATTTTTATCTCCTGGTGTGAATTAGGTATATACGAATAAAAAAAATCAATTAAATTAAAAAAAACTGTTCTTTCCATAAAAAAAACTGTTCTTTGTCCCTGCGCACTAAAGGGTTAAAGGTAACTTTAGAAAAGGGATTTCATCCGTTTATTAAATAATATCATGTTAATTTTAAAAGTAGACCGTGAAATTTACAGAGGAGGAGGGAGGCAACTTTCCACCGCTTAAGGATAAACTGTTTCCTCAGGTTATAAGGCCCCAATTTCAACGGGAATTGGTTTATTTAACTTAGATTACAATTCAGCTACTTTCTGTGAAAATACTACTTTCTGTGATTATGAAAGTTTATCTTAGACTTCAGTTAACGACATTTTCGAACATTAATGATGCATTCGTTTTTCCGGTTCTATGAACTTGATTACTACGAAGTTTGGCTCACTATACTTAGGGAAGGACCAAGAAGATAGTAAGGTGAAAGCCTGATACTGCCTATTTACATCCCCTGGCTTAATATGGTTGCAACATCTGGCGATGTAGCACTCATTTCGGCGACATAAAATTAATTTTGAATTGCGCTTGCAAAAACCTTATTTCAAAGATTTTTTGTTTTTCGTCATTCTTTGAAAAATTAAATACAATTGTTTATTTGCAATTTATCACCAAGGCATATTTTTTAATTAGAATATAATACATTATTTTCCAAGAACATTTCAACTTTGACAGTAATCTTGAGAATTAAAATAAATTGAAAGGAAAAAAAATAAACATGTTGTTGCAGTTTAACATCACCTATAATTTATTTACCACCTATAATTTTATTATTTTGTAAGGGAGTCATAATTTTTTTCGTTGAGAAATGTTTTTTAGAACTAATACAAATGTGTTTCTAATCAGGTTTAAAGTTATATGCATGTAACACGTAACAGGTATCTGTTATCTAGCATTGCTTAATGTGCTATTTTGAAGAACCACATGAATTCACATTTGTATTTTATATAAAGTCTTTTCATTCCAAAAAAAAAAAAAAAAAAAAGGAAGGAAAGAAAGAAAAAAAATAAAGAAAGAGATAGAGAAAAAGAAAAAAAGAAAGAAAGGAAAAAGGGCAATTGAACAGTAATTTCATTTTCGTTAGAGAGGGCCACCTTTCCTGAAACCCCGTTTAAGATATACTGTCGGACCTCATTATTCCGACACCTGGTTTTTTCCGTCATTCTGCTTATCACGTCAGTTTTTCAAAGTCCCGATTTTCTGTATATAATTTTAATGTAAACTCCGGATTTTATGTCATTGAATAATTTGCAACACCCTATATCCCGAAGGCTTAGGAAAATTGTCCATTTTCCAAAAAACAAGTAGTCATAAATCTGATTTTTATTCTTTTCAATTTTGTTTTTGCGTTTATTTTGTTAAATAATAATGTTTTATTGCTTAACCCCTTGAGGGGCGGTGGGATGTATTTTATCACACCTACGATTAATGAAGATTTGCTCCAGAAAAATTTTATGAAATTTTACTTTTCTAACTTTGACGGAAAAAAGTTGAAAATTGCTTTTCCTTATTTTGAAATAAAATTTTTCTAAATTTCCGGTGGGAATTCTGCATTGCACAAACGTAATTGCTCCACCTTCAAGGGGTTAAAACTACAAGAACAGTTATGAATTTAAAATTGTGTTAAATTAATTAAAAATGCAGCTTTTTACAAACATATTTTTCTCCGACACCGGTTACCGCGACACTCCGCTTATGACGACACTTTTTTCTGGTCATTAGGGTGTCCGAATAACGAGATTCGACTGTATTTAAAAATTTTGAATGTAAGAAGGGAAACAAATTATAGCATGCATGAGTATACATTATAAAAATATGTAAAATAAACTTTTAAGCTTATTTTTATTATCAATATTTTCCCTTTATTTTTAATTCAATCTCATATTCATGCCAAAACTTCTGTACTACATTAGCATGATTATGCAATTTTTTTTTCTAATATTGCCTATAACCATAAAAAGTCCTGTGCAAGACAATTTTTAAAACATATGAAAATAAAAACTAACTTAGGAATTTAACAATTAAATAATATTTAATATTCAAAAATAAATTTATCAGGATTTAAAGAGAAAAGAGAGAAAAAAAAAAAAGGTATTAAACAGTAATGTTTTTAACAGTTCTTATTTTTTTTTCAAGGATTTAGAGCCCTCCCCCCCCCCCCCCTGCATATGCCTATGTTTCTGTTAAAAATAACTCGAATTTGCCAGTAGAAAAATTCATATTCGAGCGGAATAACTTCCTTCAACTTTTTTATTTACAACCTCAGCATTATAAATAAACACATTTCTATTCCTTTTATTTTGCATTTTTTATTGTTTTAAATATTTTATTGCCATGCTTGGTATCCATTTGGGGTAAAATTTTCCGATACGTTCAAATCCACAAAAATTGTTTCAATATTTGAAAAAGTTTCAAAAATAAAAAATATATATTTCAGATTAAAAACCACAATCTTAGGATAATTATCTGTTAACACACCGGAAATTAGGGAGACGTTATCTCTAATAGGTTTACAATCTTTGTACAACACATGTTCATTAGCGCCAAAATTTTGCCAAAGCGAATAAATACATTTTTATATAAATTTAATATATACATATCATAATAGTGACAAATTTCAACTTAAAACAGTTTCATTTAGTCAATGAATGGCTTTTGCATTAAAATTTTGGGAAAAAAGCAGATATCGGGTGAGATTTTATTAAAATAGTCAACGCACTTCTTCTTGTCGCGGAAGTATAACGATCGCAGTATATTCAATACTATCAAGTTCCTCGTTCCCCAATACAAGGTTCCCCAATAGACTTGGTTTTCGATTGTCTACGATACGTGCGGAGCATTTCCGGCACATGCTGTGTTAGGTAGCGGGGACCCAGATTACAGCTTCGTTCGGAAAGACGTTTGTTGGAAACACACGAGACGCTGTGGAATGCAATGGGACTTCCGAAACTAGGTTCATTTAAAAGATTTTGAAAGGATATAAAATCATACAAACTTGAGTTTTATTTAAGGTTATTATGATTGGCCAGGGCAACGCCGGGTGGGTCAGCTAGTGTGATGCGTATTTGCATTGTATGAAATTTGGTTGTAACGTAGGGAACTAAAAATAAGCAAGCAAAAAATTCATACCTCACAGTTTGTTTTTTATTTTTAATTTGATATAGATTTCGTTATTCATATGTCTAACTGTTTTATACGTTTAATATAATATGTTGAAATATCACAAAGAGATTGTTAAAAAACCTTGTTTATATGACTTACCTTTTTCTACATAAACAAATTGCAGTAGAAATCCTTATCTCAGTTCATAAAATATTTTTTTTTAATGCCAATTGCCCATATCCGTTTATTTTTCAAAAAATATCATGAAAATTCAACAAACTGTTGTATCGGAACATTATTTGTACTATAAAATTTATCAAATAATGATATTTTGTGCAAAATGAAAAAAAAAATAGTTAAAATTCTCACCGATAAACGAAATTTTAGGAGCCTCATTATAAAAATGTATGACAAATACGCAGATTATGGATTCTTAAAATAGTCTCACACTAAAAAATTGAATTTGTTTAGTATCTGAATGAAAATAGCTGTACATTTTGTGCTTGTAAGAAATAAAAATGGTTCTATATGAATGCGTTAGAAAATAGCCAATTCGGATTTGAGAAAATCATTTTAAAAAAAAGAAAGAGAAAGAGAAAAAAATCACTCCCGGCTCGGCCTGCAGGCACAGGTAGATTTCGAAGTTAAGTACTAATTGCACCAAAAAGGCTAAATCAAGATTAGAGATAAACACAGTTTGACAATTTTTTCTGGTCGCTTTTGACGAGTTTTTAATTTAATTTTTCTGAACTGGTTTTATCAGAATCATGTTAAGGCTGTGTTCTCAACTACAGTGCTCAACAAGGTTGATATTTTCTGACACAATGACGTACAGGTTTTTTAACGTAATTGGATAAAATTGGCAGATCTACTACAAGGGATTTTTCTCCCTTCGTTCAGTGTTTTTTTCCTTTTGTTGAGAAATTTGATTCAAACTGTGACAGTATTTTCTGAAACATTTATTGTGTTTACAAAAAAAACGGAAAATGTCTTTCAATTACATAGTATTCGTATAACAACACCTTCCAGTTTCATGCGTTTCCGAACAAAAAGGAATTAAAACTTATGTCATAAAGTTGCCCCTATGGATTTGAGAACAGCCTTAATACGATATTTTTTTCTTGAACCCCTTTTTTGTATAAGAGTTGGTTTTATCAAAATCTTGCCAATATAAAAGTTGTAGATAATATTAAGAAGATTTATATTTAAGCGGATTTGATATCTTGTGAATTGACGAAGCTATGATTTTTTTTTTCTTTTTAACCCTCTCCCTTTTTTCTGTAAGAGTTGGTACTATCAAAAACTTGTCAATATAAAAGTTGTAGGTAAGATTAAGAAGATTTATAATAAATTTAAGTGGATTTTATATCTTGTGAATTGACGAAGTTATGAATTTTTTTTCTTAAAATTCTATTTTTGTTGCCCCTTGAGCCTATTTTTAATGATATCAAAAACCTGTTATACATAATTTTTGGACCTTTTCCTAGAAGTAATAATAACTTTAAACTGATTTGATATGCATTATAATTAAGAAGTTATTGTTTTTTTTTTTTTGTTTTCACAAAATCCTTCCCTATTTCCAGCCCCTTGGGTCGATTTTGCCCATTAACGAACTTTACCGAGATTTTCTGCCCCTTGATTGTATGGTATGGCCTTGATCAGTTTGGAAGAGGTTTGTGCAGAATTATGGAAGTTATAGTGTCCATTAAAAAGTTATATATATGGATAGATAGTTAGATAAAGTTTTGAACTGGGGGTGGTTTGGTGTTCTATGGTTTCATGATCGGCGTAGATCTGCAAAAATGTTGGAAAAATGTAATATGTAGTATTTCTTATTACGAAATCTACCTAAAAATGTATTACCCTGATTTTATTCCTCTAAATATCTACAATATTCTGCTTAATACTGAATATCGTCCGAAATTCATTAGATCCCTTTCTGAGGCTGGGTACATTATACGACTACAAATGCAAACTTTATTAACAAGAATGAAAAAAAAATACACTGCTCAAAACAATTAAAGGATATTTGAAGTTTTATATAAAATAAAGATATAAACGAATTTTTTTTTGCCGAAAATAGAAGAAGAGAATCACAAATGCAAATTTTTCTGGTTTTCAAACTGTGGAGTATGCAAATTTTGAGTTCGACGTCAAAAACGTCGCTTCAGCGGCAGCGAATGAAATTTGACTTTCAACTGGATAAAAGAGAATGAAGACAAGGATGATCGGCATTCAGTGATTGCTTTGTTTCGATGAGTACGATGTCTCAGCGAAGTCATTTGACAGATTCAGAAGCTTTGAGAATTGTTGGTAGGTTAGAAGGGGGCCAAACTCAAGCCGAAGTAGCGCAAGCCATTGGAGTGTCACAAAGTGTCATTTCCAGGATCTGGAACTGTTTTTTGGAGAGTGGATGTGCAAGCCGAAGACCAGTGCAAGGTCGTAGACGGGCAACAACGCCCAATGAAGATCGGTATTTAGCGTTAACAGCTCGGAGACACCGAACCATGAACGCTACTCTTCTCCAACAACACCTTCGCTCGGCTGCAGGCACCACGATTTCAACTCAAACTGTCCGAAACCGGCTCCATGCTGTAGGTCTATATGCTCGCCGACCGATGGTATGTGTTAGATTAACATCAAGGCATCGTCGCGACCGCAGGGAGTGGGCAACCGAGCATGTCAACTGGAGGAGAAATGAATGGAGCAATATTCTGTTTTCTGACGAGTCCCGTTTTTCTGTGCATCCAGATAATAGGCGTATTTTCATCTGGAGGGACCGTGGCAGTAGGAATAATCCTGCGTTCGTGCACGAAAGTGTCAGATTTGGCGGTGGAGGAGTGTTGGTGTATGGTGGCATCTCCATTGACGGACGCACTGACCTCTACATCATTCGAGATGGAGCTCTGACTGGTCCCCGATATAGGGATGAGATCCTCAGACCTATTGTAGTCCCTTACGCTGCAGCAATCGGAGATAACTTCATTTTAATAAACGATAACTGCAGGCCACATCGTGCAAACCTGGTGGAGGATTTCCTTTTCGAGGAAGGAATCGTTCGAATGGAATGGCCAGCGTGTTCTCCAGACATGAATCCAATCGAGCACGTTTGGGACTCTCTAGGAAGACGAGTTTCTGGCCGCCAACAACCCCCACAAACTCTCCAAGAACTGGAAAGAGCTCTTCTGGAAGAGTGGGGCAGAATACCCCAACTCGTCATTAATAGCCTCATTGAGTCCATGCCTCAAAGGTGTTCAACGTTGCTGGCCGCCCGTGGAAACCATACCCCCTACTGAAAATGATTTTCTTTGAAGAAAACACCTTTTCTTATTCTTTTTTTCTCATATGCACAAATTGTGTTTTTTTCCTTTAGTACAAAAATGCGCAATAAAATGCATTTTTTTCTGCCAAACATGTGTAATTTATTCTCATATAACCTACTATGTTTGTCGACCATGTATCAATCAGCTAAACAGTTTACCAGATACAAAATCCACCTAAAACTGCAATATCCTTTAATTGTTTTGAGCAGTGTAATATTAAATAAGAACCAATTTTATTAATATAAAGGAGAACCTAGCTTCAAATTTAAAGGAAAATTCTATATGCTTACCATATATATCTAATTCGATAAATGCTTTTCTTAAATTTTGAATATCAAATTAAATTAGAATTATTTGAAAAAACTATTTTTAATTTTCTCAACATATATTTTTTAACTTTAGAGTATAATTGATTATAAAGAAACCGTTATTGAAAAATTAAGTTAGTACAAATAGAGGAATGAGGATGAAACGTAAAAAGTTCTCAGTAAACTTGAAAATTGGTGAAACAATTAAAATTATATATCACGTTTAAAGCAAAATGTTATTAGCCTCCAGTACGGTATGCTATTTCTTTCTCCCAGCTTATTTTGTGTCCAAAAAATAACGTTACCTTATAGAGGCTAGCCGTAAAACAAAGCATTACGATTAAATACTATTTAGCAATTTTTTAAACTTCTAAGCATCGCACATTTTCAATTTTTATACCGTCGTATTGGAGAAAAAAAGTTCTTTTAAATGCATTTTGTTTGAAAACTGTATCTCCATTTATTTTTGAAATATTAATTTTTTTGTAGTTTTTAGAGCCATTTGCTTAATATTGGCAACGGAAGAACTCGATTTCTGTAGAAAGTAAAGGAAGAATAGTTTTAAAATAGCAATTATATATTTTTGTTGCCATTTTCTCGCAATAACCGAAAGAAAATGTAATTAAAATACGTGCTATTTTGAAAAAAAATATAAACGAATGATTTCTGTTAAAACAATGGAGCTATTATATACTATATTTAATTGTAAGTATCTATAAATCATTAGATCGCCGTTTTTTTTATTTTGATTTTCTTGAATGACGGAATATTTTTTTGCATTTGTGCATTATTTCGCGATAGTGATGTGCTATGCATGCTTTACTGTAGATGTTTAAGAGTAGATCGTAAATGTGGAATTCTTAAGCGGATGCGAATGACGTCATTTTCATAAAATAAACGTGTGCTTTAAGTCTTAAAATTGAAATGTGTTTTGTACTGCAGTAGAGTCCCGCTTAACCGAGTTATTTTCTTCTGATGGACTGGTGGCTTCTATTATTATGATACAGCCATTATAAATGAAGTGTTAGGGGAAGATGAAACAGGCAGTCGTCAAAAAAAAAAAAAATATATAGCCATTTTTTTCCCCCATTCCGACCAGAAAATCAGAGTTCAAACTTTTTACGGCTGCTCTTTCATCTTCACCTAACACTTCATTTGTAATGGCTGTTTCATAATAATAGAAGCCATCAGCCCATCAGAAGAAAATGAAGTAATGGAAATGCCGTTGGCGACACTAAATTCTTAAAAAGCAGAATTCCTGTTCTCTAGTTGAATATAATTGTATTAAATTTTCAGTTCATTTGTAAACGTAGGTGTATATGATCCAGCAATGGCATTCATTATACAAATAATAGTTTCTCCAAAATAATTTTTTACATTCCGTGTTTGAATGTTTAAATTTCTTAATTAAATCAGAAAGAGAAACAGTCCTAATATTTTTTTAAAAATCATTAACAGTGTTGAATTCATGGGGTGACCCGGGGGAGACATTCTCCCCAGAGAATAAATGTCCCCATGGAAGATTTGAGATTTTGTGTTTTCAATGGTCAAAAAGTGCAAATTCCACCCCACCCCCGCCCCGGAGCCACAGAAATCCAATCCTTCACGGAGTAAAGTGTCTAAATTCAACTTGATCAATAAGAGAAAATTAGGAATAATCCAGTTTAATGTCATAATATGCTTTATTTGTATAAAATAGACATTAGCACGGCAAATTTGGTATCAAATAATAGCTCTTTTTCGTTAGTAACCGAAGCAAATTAAATGAATAAAGAAATGACCAAACATGATGATTGACTTCGTGGAATAAAAATAAACAGCTCTTAAATTTACGATTATCTAGTCAAAAATAAATAAAAAAATAAATAAATTACTGATAAAAGGAAGTTAGATATAAAGGATTTTATTTTAATGTTTTTATGCATAAAAATGTCTCTATGAATATTTTAGAAAGTTTTGGAAAGTTGAGCGTTTTTTTTTTAGAACTTCTTAATATTTATTATCAATAAAGTTTATGTCATTTTATTACCTAATTATAGTTACTAGAACTAGTCTTTCTAAATTTTCTCGTTTATTATAACACAAATTCTCCATACATTGAATCACCTATATAAAAATTATAATTGACATATTGCATATTGGATATCATTTTTTTTATATTTATTTATACAAATTTCTTACTTCTTTTCTAAGCAGGGGGAGGGTGGAGGTTAAGGTTTTTAAAAAAATATTTTGTTCGTTTTATGAAAGTAAAAAGAATAAAATAGTTATTATGTGACTAAATAAACAAAATATTTTAAGATAAAAGATTATTAAAGATTTTTATTTCAGCTACATCTGACAATTTTCTGAACACAATCAGAAAAGATTTTTTTTTTTTAATAACAATATTTATTTTCATTCTTTTTTTTTAAAAATAACAACACGAAGATTAAAAGCTGCCATGAATTTTATTTTCATCTGCCTTATTCTCTAAAAACCTAAATTTGAAACTTGATGGAGCTAACGATTTATAATATATATTTTTTATTACTTGAATTTTATTTTATATTTTTATACATTTTTTAAATATTAAACATTAAACCTGGTTATCAAGGTAATTTCTTTTATAGTTCTTATACGAATAATTTTCTTTCTTTCCTTGTTATTTTTTACGGAAAATAATGACAAACTTTTCTTTCTGACACACACACATATATATTCTTGATAATGGTCAGAAAATATAACGAAAATTGTACATCAGCTCAATTTATCTCATTGATAATTGCATGCAAAATATTTTAAATATAAAATCATTATTTTTTCAAAATATTATTGAGTGTTAAATTTAATTTAATTATAAAGCATTCAAATAATAATAATAATAAAATAAAAATCCTATAACTTCTATATAGCTATAACTAAAATTATAACTAAAACTATAATTCTCTAATCCTATAACTTGGGAACATTAAAGAGAATGTTATTTATTAGGCGCAAAAGAGAAGAAGTTGTAACACATGAGAGGTGTCGGCAAAAGTTAGAAAAGTTCGCCGGGAGGATGTACAAAGTGAGGGGAGGGACATAGGAAATGCATAACATGAATAAGTGGTCACAGGCCTCTCCAATTATATGTTCCATGAGGGTTGTCGTCTAAACTTAGAAAGGAGCTCCACATCATGCAAAGTGGAGCGAGAAGCGCGCGAAGAGCATAAGAATACGAATTGCATGAATAAGTGGTCACAGGCCGATACAACGACATGTCACATGAGGGTTGTCGGCAAAATATTGAAAATTGCCTCCCACGGAGACAAGTTGATTGGAGGATTGCGCAAGGTGCCTAATATGAAACAGTGGTCGCAGGTCTTTAAAACGATATATCTCGTAAAGGGTGTCGGCAAAATTTACAAAAGTGTTCCCCGGGGTGCAATTTGGAGGGAGGGACACCACAGGTGCGTAACATGATTAAGTTATCACAGGTCTTTCAAATTATGTGTCACATGCGCGGTGTTGGCAAATTTTAGAAAATTGCCCCCGGCCGGGCACAGTGGGGGATGGAAGGGAGGTGTATAATATGACATAGCGGTCACACTGCTCTCCAATGATATATCACACGAGGGGTGTCGGCGAAAAATTACAAAAAAGCCCTCCACCGGGGAGGCAACTATCGCGCCCACCGTTATACACCCCCCCCCCCCCCACTTTGAAGTTTTCATATATTATAAATAATATTTATCGGAGGGCTGCGTAAAAGAATTCCGATCTAAAATGATGAAAACGCTACGATTTCAAAAAAGTTGAAAAAGGGCCCCCTTTGTGGTGGCAAAGTGGGGAGTGGGACGTGGGAGGTGTATAATATGAAATAGTGGTCACAGTGCTTTCCACTGATATATCACATGAGGGGTTTCGGCAAAAGTTAGAAAAGTGCCCCCGGGGAGGCAACTATCGCGCCCCCCCAGAATACACCCTCCCCCCTCTTTGAAATTTTTATGTATTATAAATAATAGTTATCGAAGGACTACGTGAAATTTCTGATCTAAAATGCTGCAAATGCTACGATTTCAAAAAAGTTCAAAAAGTGCCCCCGCCTGGAGTGGCAAGGGGAGGGGAGGGACGTGGGAGGTGTCCAATATGAAATAGTAATCACAGTGCTTTCCGTTGATATATCACATTAGGGGTGTCGTCACAAGTCAGGAAAGTGCCCCCCCCCCGGGGAGGCAACTATCTCGGCCCCCGGAATACACCCTTCCCTTCTTTGAAATTTTTATATATTACAAATAATATGTATTGGAGTGCTATGTAAAAAAATTCTGATCTAAAACGCTGAACATGCTACGATTTCAAAAAAGTTTTAAAAGTGCCCCCCTGGGGTGGAAAAGTGGCGGGAGGGACGTGGGAAGTGTGTAATATGAAAAAGTGATCACAGTGCTTTATCACATTGATATATCAGATGTGGGGTGTGGGCAAAAGTTAGAAAAGTGGCCCTCCAGGGAGCCGCGCCCCTCAGAATAGACCCGCCTTTCCTTTGAATTTTTTATATATTATAAACATTATCTATCAGAGGGTTACGTAAAAAAATTCGGATCTAAAATGATGAAAACGTTACGATTTCAAAAAGCGCTCCCACTTGGGGTGGCAAAGCAGTGTGGGGGATGGAACTTGGGAGACGTATAATATGAAATAGTGGCTATAGTGCTTTTCAATGATATATCACATGAGGGGTGTCTGCAAAAGTTGGAAAAGCACCACTGGTGCACCAACTCTTGCACCCCTCTGCAATAACCCACCACTCTTTGGAATTTTATATATTATAAATAATATTTATAGGAGGGCTCCGTAAGAAAATCTAATCTAAAATGATGAAAACGCTACGATTTCAAAAAGTTCGAAAACTGGCCCCTGGGGAGTTAAATTGAGGGGAGGGGAGAAGAAATAATTATAACATGAAAAACTGGTCTTTCCGATGATATATCACATAACTGGTCGGAAAAAAGTTTGAAAATTGCCCCCTGTAGGTCCACTCTTTCGCCACCTGAATACACTCTTAACTCATGCATCCCCTCTTTTAAATTCTTATGTGTAAAAAATAATATTTTTTGGAGTTATCCGTCAAAAAACCCCATTTCAAACAATTTTTATTGTAGAAAATATTTCTCTTTTAAAAATTTGTTTGTTATACCTAATTATAACCTAACCATAATAGTAACCTAATTATAACCAACCCTAACCTAACTATAACGTAACTGTAACCTATCCGTAATGTAACCGTAACATAACCGTAACTTAATTGTAACGTAATTGTAACGTAAACGTAACCTAATTGTTACCTAAACGTAATCTGTGACCTAACTTAACCTAAGTGTTGGCTAAATGTCCTGTTGGCAAATTAACCCGTCGGCTAAATATCCTGTCGGCTAATCGTCTTGTCGGCTAATTGTCTTGTCGGCTATTTGACCTGTCGGCTAAACGTCTCTGTCGGCTAATTGTCTTTGTCGGCTAATTGTCTCTGTCGGCTAACTGTCGCTGTCGAGCTAATTGTCTTGTCAACTAAATGTACGTGTCAGCTAAATGTACTTGTCGGCTAAACGTCCTGTCGGCTAATTTCTGTCTGCTAAATGTCTTTCCGGCTATTTGGTTGTCTGCTAAATGACATAGACCCGAATAAGCCGGTATATCAAATCTGAAGCAAATCGAATAATTTTGCATGAAAAACCATTTACCCCAATTAATGGGGAAGACTAACCTCCGTCCCCCTTCATACTTAACCAATAAGCCTCCAAATCTAATCAAAGCAGCTCCTTAACATATTAAACCGGTATACCAAATTTGTAGCGAATCGAATAATTCTGCATGAAAACCCATTTATCTAAATTAAGGGGGGATAGCCCTCTTTTCCCCCTTTGTTCTTAACTAATGGACCTTCAAATCTAATCTAGGTAGCTCCTTTACACAGTAAACCGGTATACCAAATTTGGAGCAAATCGAATAATTCTGCATGAAAAACCCGTTTATTTAAATTAAGGAGTGCGGTTGTCCCCTTTTCCCCCTTTATTCTTAACAAATGAACCTCCAAATCTAATCAAAGCAGCTCCTTAACATGATAAACTGATATAGCAAATTTGGAGTAAATCGAATAACTCTGCATCAAAAACCCATTTATCTGAATTAAGGGGAAGGGGGGCTAGCTCCTCAATCCCCCTTTATTCTTAACTGATGAACCTCCAAATCTAATCAAGGCAGCTCCTTAACATAGTAAATCGGTATACCAAATTTGTAGCAAATTGAATAATTCTGCATGAAAAACCCATTTATCTAAATTAAGGAAGGGGGAAGGGGGGGGGGGGGTAGCCCACTTTGCCCCCTTTATTCTTAACTAATGAACCACCAAATCTAATCAATGCAGCTCCTTAACATGATAAACCGATATAGCAAATCTGGAGCAAATCGAATAACTCTGCATGAAAAACCCATTTATCTAAATTAAGGCGTGGGGGGACTAGCTCCCCTGTCCCCCTTTATTCTTAACTAATGAACCTCCAAATCTAATCAAGGCAGCTCCTTAACATAGCAAACCGGTATACCAAATTTGGAGCAAATCGAATAAGTCTGCATGAAAAACCCATTTATCTAAATTAATAGGGGGTAGCCCCCTTTCCCCCTTTATTCTTAACTAATGAACCTCCAAATCTAATCAAGGCAGCTCCTTAACATGATAAACTGGTATAGCAAATTTGGTGCAAATCGAATAAGTCTGTATGAAAAACCCATTTATTTAAATTAAGGGGGGGGGTGGTAGCTCCCCTATCCCCCCTTTATTCTTAAATAATGAACCTCCAAATCTAATCAGGGAAGCTCCTTAACATAATAAATCGGTATACCGAATTTGGAGCAAATCGAATAATTTTGAATGAAAAAAATATTTATCTAAATTAAGGGGGTAGCCCTCTTTCCCCCCCTTTATACTTAACTAATGAACTTCGAAATCTAATCAGGGAAGCTCCTTAACATAATAAACCGGTATATCAGATTTAGAGCAAATCGAATAATTCTGCATGAAAAACCCATTTATCTAAATTAAAGGGAGGGACTAGCCCCCTTTCCCCTTTATCTTTAACCAATGAACCCCCAAAACTAATCAGGGAAGCACCTTTCCAGAATGAACCTAGAAAAAAAAATTGAAGCAAATCGGATGTTTCTATCAAGAGTTACCACGTTACGTGAATACGTACGTTCATACTTACATACATACAGAACGGCGGGCACATCAGCTCTCTGATTTTGATAGCCTGTGAGCTAAAAAGTTGAATTATGATGGTGACGAGTTATTGAGGTTGACATTGTTGGTATATCACCGACCCATATCAATGTGTTTTCTAAATTCTTTCGGCAAAATGTATGTTTCGGATAAATATCATGTCGGCTATTTGACCTGTCTGCTAGTTGTCCTGTCGGCTAATTGTCATATCTGCTAATTGTCCTGTCGGCTATTTGACCTGTCTGCTAATTGTCCTGTCGGTTAATTGTCAGGTCGGCTATTTGACCTGTCGGCTAAATGTCCTGTCGGGTAAATGTACGTTTCGGCTAAATGTACTTGCCGGCTAAACGTCCTGTCGGCTAATTGGTGTCTGCTAAATGTCTTGTCGGCTGTTTGGTTTTCGGCTAAATGACATAGACCCCCCGTAACCTAACTGTAACTTATCCATAATCTAACCGTAACCTATCTGTAACGGAAATGGAACATAACCGTAATCTAACCATAGCCTAATTGTAACCTAACCGTAACGTAACCTACTTATAACATAACCATAACCTAACTGTAACATAACTGTAACCTAACAGTAATCTATCTGTAAAATAAACGTAACATGACGGTACGCTAACCGTATCCTAACTGTGATGTAACTATAACCTAACTGTAACCTAAATTTAAACTAACCGTAACTTAACTGTAGCCTGGCGGTAACCTAACCGTAATCTAATTGTAATCTATCCGTAACCTACTGTAACCTATCCGGAACCTACCGTAATCTAACTGTAACATATCCGTAATCCTATTTGTAACCAAACTGTAACGTAACTGTATCCTATCCGTAACCTAATCGTAGCAGAAACGTAATCTAACTGTAACCTATCCGTAACTTAACCGTAATCTAACTGTAACATAACCGTAACGTAACCGTAACTAACTTATAACCTAACCATAACCCAACAGTGCCATAACTGTAACCTAACAGTAATCTATCTGTAAAATAAACGTAACATGACGGTACGCTAACCGTAACCTAATTATAACCTAACCGTATCCTAACTGTGATGTAACTATAACCTAACTGTAACCTAACCGTAACCTAACTCTAGCCTGGCGGTAACCTAACCGTAACCTAATTGTAATCTATCCGTAACCTACTGTAACCTATCCGGAACCTAACCGTAATCGAACTGTAACCTATCCGTAATCCTATTTGTAACCAAACTGTAACGTAACTGTATCCTATCCGTAACCTAATCGTAGCAGAAACGTAATCTAACTGTAACCTAATCGTAGCAGAAACGTAATCTAACTGTAACCTATCCGTAACTTAACCGTAATCTAACTGTAACCTATCCGTAACATAACCTTAACCTATCTGTAACTTAAACGTAACCTAATTGTTACCTAAAAGTAACATAACTGTGACGTAACCGTAATCTAACTGTAACCTAACCGTAACGTAACTGTAACCTAAGTTTAACGTAACCGTAAACTAATTATAATCTATCCGTAACCTAAAATTATCCTAACCATAACCTAACTAGGCTAATCGTCCTCTCGACTAAATATCCTGTCGTCTAATTTTTCTTGTCGGCTAATTGTCCTGTCGGCTAATTGTCTTGTCGGCTAATTGTCTTGTCGGCTAAATGTCCTGTCGGCTAAATGTCCTGTCGGCTAATTGTTCTGTCGGCTAAATGTCCTGTCGGCTAATTGTCACGTTCGGCCAATTGCCTGTCGTCCAATTGTCTGTCTGCTAAATGTCCGTTTCGGCTAATTGTCCTGTATGCTATACGTACGTTTCGGCTACTCTTCCTGTCGGCTAAATGTACTTGTCGGCTACATGTCCTGTCTGCTAAATGTACGTGTCGACTAATTGTACTTGTCGGCTAAACGTCCTGTCGTCTAAGTGCTGTCTGCTAAATGTCTTGTCGGCTATTTGGTTTTCGGCTAATCGTCTGCGACCGAATATATATACATACTTTTGCTGTATTGCAATCATTTTGTTTCAGAATTACAGCTATTGTACACTATACTAGATTCAGAAACTCTCTAGCAGTAATATTTGAAACTTTAGGACATCTACAAATGATTTGTAAGTTTTTCAATGCATGGCTCGAGTAATATAAAACTATAGATTTTACTTCGTATTTTGGAAACAGCCAGTACTTTGTGTGTGCGTACGTGTTATTCCTCAACATATATTGTATATTTTTGCATTTGGTGTTCACATTTTGATGACTTTTAAAGTTAAGATAATAATTTGCTAGGGATTGATATATTGATATATTGAAGGGATTTAAGAAATTTCTAAAACAATTGACTTCGTAGATGTTTGAATAATTTAATAATAGATGCTTTAAATTATATCATGATATTTCAGTCACATATTACATAAAAAATACACGAGAGTTTTGCTAGTTGTTCAACTATTAAAATCTATCAGGAATTTGTTGGAATTGATCTTCAATTGAGATAATAAACGACAGCGAATGAATAATATTTATCATCTCCTTCAGTAAAACAAAACTTTCCTTTTTGGTACGTTTGTTTATAAATGTTGATGAAATTACAAATTTTCCTTCAAAGAAAAGTTAGCTTAAGTATCGGAGAAAAAATATTGGTTATTGCCTCACGTGCCATTGTGATTGGAAGTGCAGATAAAAAAAAAGAGCAAGTTTCTTTCGATGTATATGTTCATAAGAAGTAAACATATTCAATTTATGTCTGCACCACGTATTGCAATAAAGATAAAACGATAATGGTAATGAATTTTTTAAACAGTCGAAAAGAAAATAAATCACAACAAAAAAGGGACTAATATATAGCACTGTTTCTTCCTTGAATCCTAAATGTTTGTCAGTGTTTTTTCATATTTCTTATTGAAAATCTGAAATGTTTTACAGATAGTGATGGAGTTTTTGTTTTTTCTAAATATCACAAGCCTGCGATGGTTGCTGCTTGGTACTGATGGTTGGGGTTTAGCTGTTGATATTTGATTTTATGTATTTTTTAGCGCTGAATTCGAAAATGACCTTCATTTTTAACCATTACGTCAGGTTTTTTGCAAATCGTGAATTTCAGAGGTAAAAAGTAATAAAATAGAGAACATCTGTTAATACAAGATACAGAAAATGGTTGAGTTTCTTAACTTTTGATAACCGATTTTTAAATATTTTTTAATGCTGAATTCGAGAACGACCTTCAATTTTTACCCAAGTCACAATATTTTTCAAATCGTACATTTCAAAATAAAAAAATAGCAAAATTCTGATACTATAAAATAGATGTGATGGTTGTGTTTTTTAAATTTTGATAATTGATTTTTCTATACTTTTTAGCACTAAATCAGAAAACAGCCTTAATTTTTAACCATCACGTCAGAATTTTTCGGAAATCGCCAATTTCAAAGTTAAAAAGTAAAAATTTTGCAAAAAAAAAAAAAAAAATCCTGATGTGATGGTAAAAAAATGAAGGCCATTTTCGGATTCAGCGCTTCAAAATACGTAAAAATCAATTATCAAAAGCTATGCAAAATGACACAACCCGAATTTTGCAGGCTTGTTATATTTGTATTGCATTTTGAAAAATAAATTTAGTCTTCAGATTTTCATAACTTTTTAAAAGACATACAGATTTTAAATAAATTATTTTTTTCTATAATCTCCTCCTGTGTAAATTATTATTTTGAAGGGTATTATTTAAATCATTTTTATCATCGGGTGGGTCATCTAATACGAAATAAACATATACAATGCGGCTCAAAAGTTTAAGCACAACGCAAATATAATAAAATTGTACAACGGAATTCTTTCAAATATCCACTGTAAGGGAATATATTGATCTTAAATATCTATCTCAAGTCTGGAAAAAATTCATCGTTACGAAAATTAGAAATTACAGAAGAAAAAAAAAACACTTTTGTGATGTCGCAAATGTTTATGCACAAATGAGATTTTATGCAAGTATCTCTTTAAAAATGATAGGTGGAGGATTGGCGAAATTTTTTCCTACAGTATAAGAGGGTGGTTCAATAATTACTGTCCCTAGTGTATATAAAATATTTGTACTGCGATGGTTGTTGTGGAATATCGCAGCCTAATGTCTTAGATGCCTGTATATTCAATTTCAGAACCGTAGCTGCTGTATTCACGTAGTTTTGGAGGGAGGAGTGGAAGGGGGGGGGACAGAGGGTGAAAGGCTGATTTTTAGCTTATGGGGCTAGATTTCTGACAGTGGATGAGACGAAACTACTGTCGTTTGGTCTCGATCATGGTGATGTAGCCGCATCTCATCCACTGTCCAAATGTAGTCTCATAACCTCCGAATCAGCATTTCATCCTCACCCCCCTTATTAAAAACTCCCCCAAAATATGTCTTTAAAACTTCACCCCTCCCTCCAAAACTATGTTAATATAGCAGCTACGGTTCTGAAATTGAACATATAGTCATTTAAGAGATTAGGCTTCGATATTCCGCATCAATCATCGCAGTAGAAATATTTTATATACATTAGAGACAATATTAATTGAACCACCCACGTAAAGTATAGAGATCGCTGTACGAGATATCAAATTGCCAAAATCCTGCTGTTCTCAACTGAAAAAGTTGTGCAAGTTTGGATGCTGAAAGCTGAAGGTAAATCCGATTTGCAAATTTCACTTCTTTTAAATCGGTCTAAATGTGGTATTTATAGTGTTTTGCAAAGTGGAAAACAATTCAAAATTACGTATCGCTCAGGAAGGCCGAGAAAACTTACATTTCGTGAGGATAGAAGAATTAAAATAATGGCTGTAACTGGCAAATTGTCTCTGTATCAGATAAAAAATCGACTTCGATCAAACATATAACGTGATACCATACGCACATGAATAACCAAATCAGGATTCATAAAAAAAACATGAATTAGCTCGTAAGCCTTTTCTGAAAGGGTGTCACAAACAAGCGAAACTTCAATGGGCTCAGCATATGTGTTATCGTGACGAATGGATTAGTGTTATTTTCTCTGATTAAAAAAATGGAATTTGGATGGTCCAGGTGTGTTCTCATACATTTTGGTTGACTTGAGGAAAGATCTGAAGAGCATA
The DNA here is from genome assembly GCA_963932465.1 of Maratus speciosus. NCBI lineage: Eukaryota > Metazoa > Arthropoda > Arachnida > Araneae > Salticidae > Maratus > Maratus speciosus. Next base: position 618,594,956 of record OZ010788.1, on the reverse strand, counting down.
TTCAGCAGGTAACAATGTGGTGGTTCACTCATGGTATGAAGCGGTTTTAGATACGATGGACAAAACGACTCTTTACTTCCTAAATGGCAGAAAAATTTACAAAAGTATCAGGAAACTCTGGTTCAGCATTTGTTGTCATTTAGTGAACTCCTAGGTGGTCCCAACTAGATCTTTCAGCAAGGAAACAGATCGATACATACTTCCCGTTTTACGAAAAAAGACTTAGATCTCAGGATATCAGTGTGATGAACTCGCCAGCTCTCATCCCAGATCTCAATCCGATAGGGAACATCTGGGGGGGGATTCTTTCACGTGACGACTGCAAGAATGGGAAGCAGTATTACTCAGTGCAGCGATATTACTCAGCGATCGAGAAAGCCGGGTACGGACTCGCTCCCGAAACCTTCCATTCTCTCGTGTTATCAATGGAAAATCGTATATTCGATCTCATCAGGTGCAATCGAAACACCATAGACTAATAAAGAACTTTTGTGCTTTGGGAAATTTAAATATTTCGTTTTTGTGCATAAACTGTTGCAACGTCACAATTTTGAGTTTTTATCCTTCTATATACAAACTAGTCGGATGTACCAATCCCAAAACTTTCTTCTATCTCATACATGTTAATACTTCAAAATTCGCTATCACACTGCCAAAATTAAATGGCAATCTATGCATCTCATGAGGATTCTAACGATATGAAATTCCGTGCATTAGTTCTTGAGATATGACTATCGCTGAAATCGTCTAAATTCAGCAAAATGCTGCCTAGCAGCGCCACCTATTGGGTGATTTATACCAAATCCTAATCAGCAACAATTTATGTCAACGTCTGACTGAATCTGAAGTTTGGAGAAAATCCGTACATTAGTTTTTGAGATAGAGCAATAGTGAAAATCGTGAAAATTTCTGCATAGCAGCGCCACCTATTGGCTGATTAACACCAAAACCTAATTAACAACAACTTGTGTCAACATACAACTAAATCTGAAGTTAGATGAAAATTGGTCCATTAGTTCCATTGATAGAGCTATTGAGGCAATCGTGGAAAAGGCAGCAGAGAAGTGCCACCTGTTGGGCGATTTACACCAACACCTAATCAGCAGCAAGTCATATAAAGGACTAACTTAATCTGAAGTTTGATGAAAATCCGTGCGTTAGTTCTTAAGATAGAGCTATTGGGGAAATCGTGTAAATCCTGCAAAATTCATCATAACAGCGCCACCTGTTGGGCGATTTACACCAAAACGTAATCATCATCAATTCATATCAAGGACTAACTAAATCTGAAGTTTAATCAAAATCCGTGCATTAGTTCTTGAGATAGAGCTATTGCGAAAATCGTGAAAAATTCAGCATTGCAGCGCCACCTGTTGAGCGATTTACACCAAAAACTAATCAGCATCAATTTGTATTAGGCACTAACTGAATATCAATTTTTATTAAATTCCGTGCATTAGTTCTTGAGATAGGGCGCCCACAAAATTTGTGTCACATACACACAGACAGACAGACAGACAGACAGACTCACAGAGTCACAGACAGACATTTTGTAAAAACATGTTTTTTGGAATCTCTGACCCCTAAAACGTGTAAATCCGTCGAAAACCGGAATTCGAAAATTTTCATGAATCCAATACTTTCTTCTTGTAAAGATAGAAGAAAGTAAAAAGTAACTATTTGGAAATGTGCCAAAATATATGATTTATAAATAGCCCGATGAAAATCTGCGTAGATACCGTGAAACGCATCTGATTGATCAGAGCTTTCCGTCTTTTTTTAGCGGGAATTGTGCTTGGCGAAAACCATGAAAGTGGATAATTTAGATAGGGTGGGCGCGGAAAGGGAAGAATCTCTGCATTTCAATAGACTTCTGTTTTATGGGACTTTTTTAGGGTCTATGGCAAAAGTGATTTTTACAGAGAAAAGATAATTTGCATTAAGTAATAAGAAAGGGGTGTTATCTTTGTTTGGAATCTAAAAATCGAATGCATCGAAAATAAGGGATCACGGAGCGATCTTAATAGAAAGGCGAAACAATTATGTCTGGAGTTGACTTGAAAACAAGGATTGCCTCTCGATATACCGAACGGAATCGCGAAGCGTTAGCGTGGGGTGTTGGTAAGTGTAGCGAGCAGGGGGGGTGGGAAGTTCCCCCCTAGTATTTATAATTTTCCTTTCAATGAATTGTTTTCGAATTCGAGACATGAATTTGTAATCCAACTATTTACATACTGTAAAAATGTCGAAGCATCCGCCTGTATATTTTTTATCTTATAAAAACATTTAGCTTGTGCATAAACTTTTGAGCCGCACTACACTGATGAAATTTAACTGCATTCTAAACCAAATACCTCTATATATATTTACTTAAACTAATAATTGATATTTGTAAAACCAATCATGATATTTTAGTCACACATTGAATGAAAAAACATAAAACTTTTGCCAGTTGTTAAAATGTTAAAAACTATGTTAGTCTCTCAAATAAAGATAGATTCATTCTGACTGCAAATGAATCATATTTACCATCTCCGTTCATAAAATGAAACTTTCTCTTTTTAGTGATTTTTGATAATATAAATTTTATTACAGATTTCCCTTCAATAAACGTTAAATAAACTATCGAAGAAATGCCATTGGCCATCGTCTCACGTATAATTTCGGTTAGAAGAGTAGATAAAAAAGAGCAAGTTTCTTTGAATTATGGTTTTATTTGTGTGGTATTTGTGCGTTTGTGATAGAATTGTATGTGTGTGTGTGTTGTTGATCAATATTTCTGTTCTTTTTTACTTTCTTCTACCTTTACATGAAGAAAGTATTGGATTCGAGAAAATTTTCGAATTCCGGTTTTCGACGGATTTACATATTTTAGGGGTCAGAGATATCGAAAAACATGTTTTACAAAATGTCTGTCTGTGAGTGTGTGACTCTGTCTGTCTGTCTATATGTGACACAAATTTTGTGGGCACTCTGTCTCAAGAACTAATGCAGGGAATTTAATAATAATTTACATTAAGTTAGTTCCTGATATAGCTTGGTCCTGATTAGTTTTGGTGTAAATCGCTCAATAGGTGGCGCTGCTATGCAGCATTTTTCACGATTTTCGTAATAGCTCAATCTCCAGAACTAACGTACGGATTTTCATCAAGCTTTAAATTCAGTTAATCCTTGATATGAATTAATGTTTTTTGCATTTTGTTGTGAATAGCTCAACAGGTGGCGCTGCTATGCTGCATTTTTTGCGATTTCCGCAATAGCTCTATTTCAAGAACTATTGCACGTTTTACATCTAACTTCGGATTCAGTTAGACGTTGACACAAGCTTTTTCTCATTAGGTTTTGGTGTTAATCGCCCAATTGTTGGCGCTGTTATACTGCATTTTGCAGGATTTACATGACTTTAGAGACAGCCATATCTCAAGAACTATTGCACGGAATTTCATATCTTTAAAATCCTCATGATGGGCATAGATTGCCATTTAATTTTGGCACTGTGATAGCGAATTTTGAAGATGTTTGATATCTGCAAACATGTATGATATCGAAAAAAGTTTTAGGATTGCCACATCTGACTAGTTTTATTTAGTATTAATTTTTTTTATATAACTGTTACCGTTATCAGTAATATTTTGTTATAAAATTAAATAATATTTATGCGATTAATGATATTACTATATCAAATGTCCCTAAAGACGATCAGATAATTAATAACAAAATAATTTCTAACATGTCATGGTATTTCAGCCACATATTGGATTATAAATTATGAAGCTTTAGAAACTGTTAAAACATTAAAATAGATGCTGCAATCTTTTCCAATTAAGAGAATATGTATGTTTAGAAAAAATACGAACTATCTTTGCAAAAAGGAAGTATTTTGTTTGTAATACGCTTGTTTATAAAGTATATTACAAACTTTTTTTCAATAAAAGACTAAACTATCCAAAAATTTATCTCGTCACGTGTACGATTCCTAGAACATAAATCTTTCCGAATTCATATGCCTATAACTGGTAAACATTTTAAATTTCAGTCATTGACACGTACAGTAATAAACATAAAACGGCAATGGTACTGAATTTTAAAATCATCTGTTAAGAAAGTAAATTACAATAAAACAGGAGACATATATATGGAAAAATTTCATTGCATCGTGCATTGTTTTTTGTATCGCTTCATGTTCTGGACTGAAAATCGTAAATGTTTTAATGATAATAATGGAGTTTTTTAAGGATTTTCAATTTTTGAAATAATTGATTTTCTATTTTTTTTTCAGGACAATAATCCATTTTATTCATTGAAATCATCCTGTATTTTGCGTGTTTGCGGGTATATGTGCGTGTATTTTCTCCAACTCTTTCGCTCCTTTTATTCATTTTATTATTATCATTATTATTATTAATTCATTTGCATTTTTTAAAATAAATTTAGAGTTTCCATTTCTATACCTTTTAAAATTAATAGAAATGTTTTAGTGAAAAATAAAATTAAACTTTGTTTAGAATTTTCAAAACAAATACATCTGCATATATTCGAATTACAGTTCTGCATCGGTTCGGGAAGGTAATTTTATCCGAACCCAACCCAACTATTGGTTTGGTTTAGGTCGGGTTGATACTATTTTCTTTTGTTTCGGGTCCGGTTAACACTAGTTTTTTTCGCTGTAGTTCGAGTTGATTGCAAATCTTTCTGGTTAGTTTTTGACTCTTTCTGGTCAGTTTTTGACTCTTTCTGGTCTGGTTCTGATTGACAGGATTTTCCAAAAGAAAGTCTTCGATACTTTGTAAAAGAAAAAAAAATGTATATTTGAATATTAATTGGTGTATATGCGTTCATTTTCATAAAAAGAAGATTGAGTAGATGTTAGATATACAGTGTCACCGAAAAATAGTGCTTAGATTTTAAATAACTGTCACAGAAAAACAATGAAAGGTAATTTATTGGTTTTAATCTTATAGTGTGCAGCAAAAAAATAATTTTTTTTCCATACGTTAGTATGTTTCAATGAGAGCACCGTTCAGTGTGCACCAGGAGAAAATGTGTGCAATGTGAGCACCAGGAGCAGTTTGAACTGGATAAGTTCTCCAAAAAAGCCGCTGTACGCTGACTATTGACTTTGACCCACATACCAAATCACGCACTGTGCTTTTTGTTGCACGGTCAACATCGCACTGAGAAGCTGCAGTCTGGCGCGTCAGCTGACCTTGACAACTGCGCAACAAATCTGCGCATAACACAGACACGCAAACGAATTCTGATGAATTAAAACCAAACTTACGTTCACCAGTTATCGTGTAGTGAAAGAATTACTCATTTAACATAAAAGGTTTCGATGTTATGATTTTTTTAAATATAGGCATTATTTTTCGATGACCCTGTTAATTGTATCCTATTTTACCATAATAGTATTAAAATGTGGAGTCATTTTCTTTCACATTCTGTTCATGTTTCGGGTTGGCGAATTTTCTTTGATGGATTCGGGTGGGTTTTGGGTTGACTTTAAATCGGAATTTCGGGTTCGGATCGTGTACAACTTGACCTGTGCTGGACTCGAGTTCGAATAACATAATAGATATTTGTATAACATACCACGATGTTACAGTCACATACTGGACGGAAAATTACAAAGCTTTTAAATTAGAGAATTGGAGGAAAAATTATACAACATTGAAAATCAAATGTCTCTGTATATATTCGCATAACTAATAACATATGTTTAAAATTTTATCATGCTATTTCAAGCACACAGTTGATGAAAAAATGGAAAGTTTAACTATAGTTTTTAAAACATTATAACTGATTAACAAATCCATTTTTAACTAGATAAATATAGGATTTCCAAAAAAACATTGTCTTTTAACTTTAAAAAAATGTAACATTTTCTTTTTAGTGTGCTTATTTATGAAATATATAGCATTACAAAATTTCCTTCAATAAAACTTAGGTAAACTATCGAAGAAATGTTATTGGTTATCATCTCACGTATGATTTCGATTGAAAGAGCAGAAAAAAAGTAAAGAGCAAGCTGCTCTGGTTTTATAACTTTATAGGTAACAGAGATTTTAAATTTAAGTCACCTACACGTATAGTAATAAACATAAAATAGTAACGGTACTGAATTTTGAAATCCAGCGACAAGAATATAAATGCAATAAAACAACAAGAGAATATGTAGCAATGTTTCTTCACTGCATCATATACTATTTTATGAGTTTCGTTTCATGTTCTAGATTGGAAACCGGAATTGCTTTAAAGGTAGTACTGCAGTGTTGAAAAGACTTTATATTTTTAAAGATAAACCTTTTTTCCCTTTCTTTTTTCATCGTAAAGTAAAAATTATAGTTGAACCTATGTAAATTGATTTAATATGATGTACTGAAAATAAATTAATCTCTTCTATTCAATGGTATTTTTGAAATTCTAAATAAATATCATAAACGTATTTTATAGAACGATGTCGGCAATGTACTTTTAGACTGAAGAGTTTTGAAATCTAAATACTCTAAACCCAAATTTTAATTCCTTCCGTACCAGCATATGTATATGAAGATGACATATAAAATCAGTTTTACGGATATTTAAATATAAATTATCAAGTAGTAGTTTTCAGAATAATGAAATGATATGAGATTCATATTAATATGAAAAGATATAGGTATCGATTTTAAATCGATGCATATAGAAATATAACGATAATAAAAAATCGGTCAAAGTTGACACAGTTCTTCATTTTCCATGGTATTTGATGAGTCAACCTAAAAAGAGAGAGAAAAAATAAGAAACAAATAAGAAATAAAATAAGTGAGAAATGTGAGAGAAACAACGACAGAAAAAAACGTGTTATTTGAGAACGACCAGAAATGCAAGAAAAGCGCATTCTCATCTGTATGGTGGAGCCATTTTTGCTGCGGAGGGAAAAATTAAACGCTTTCCAACATTTCTCATCATATCAGCTATACACAAACATATATTCCTGCTATGCCGTTTTTAGCAGCAACGATAGAATAATGAATATACATGGATATCCATACGTGGATCCACTGGTGTTTGTGGAGAATCAGGCCATGAATCCGTACGTGGATCCACTGGTACGGAAGAGGTTAAAGTATCGTACAACGGCTTAAAAAACTACACTGCTTAAGTGATTTTTACAGCCGAAGAACAACCAAAGAGCCTAGTAACAAGCAATTTGAGCTTGCAATTTGTAAGGATAATCTGCGTAAACCAGTGTTTTGTTTATTGGAAAACTATACAGGGTAATTTAGCACCAGTCTGACAAATTTTAAGATATGTAGAACACACTGAAACAAACATTCCTGTAAAGGAAGCCTGGATTGCAATCAACTTATTCAATCTTAAATTGGAATGGCTCAATCAGAGTCAAACTCGTATTTCCCTTTATACATTTAACAGAAATGAACATACTTTACCAATACTTTCAACACAGTTACTTTGTTACTGTACGACACTATAATTTCCCGAGAATTGCTGAAAATAATGAATCCAAGCAATACGGCACTCCGTAATTAGAGGCGGAATTTACACTACATATGATTCACCTACCTAGTACTGTGCACTTCCCATTTCATAGAAAGTAGGTCTATGAAATGGTAATATGAAATGGTAAGTAGGTATGCGTAGGTCTGTTGAAAATATCATTAAAATACTTTCATTAATGCTAAAGCTATGAATGAGCATTACACTTCGGCTTGCAGTGAAACACCCTGTATTAATGGCTAAATAAATGGTTTGTGATCCAGTTTTTCTCTACAAAAAGTATTTCTTGCAGTATGCTCAACCACCTCTTAAAGTTTGTCGCACTTGCGCTGAATCATGCTGCAGATATTTGCAATCAATAGTTGCAATATTTTTGTCCATTTGAACAATAGTTACAATTACATAAATTACAATAGGTTACATTTACATTTTAATAGTTAAAATTGAAGGGCTCGCACCTATAGAAGGCCAAGTCCATTAAAAAAAAGATAGTCTATTTAAAAGGTGCATAAAATCTGTTTTATCCACACCCACAGTAAACCAAGTCTGTAAACAGATATGACATATATGAGAAAGTACGTGAAAATATACTTGGTTCACTGTGGTACTGACTAAAACAGATTTTATGCACCTTTTAAATGGACTAATATAATTTTTTTTTTTCAAAATGGACTTGATCTACTATGGGCTCTCAATAAATTAGAAGTACAAGAATTTTTACAATTATTACAGATACATGACTTTTCATAATTAGATGAAGAAACATGAAAAACAAAGAAAACAATGCAAGATAATGCAAGTATAGAAAAAACCAAAATATAAATTATAAGAATAATTATAGTTTATTTTAGTACAAAACTTGTATAAGTTTGGGAAATATTACAAAATAGAAAAAAGTTTGTACTCATATACTGCAAATGTTTGAACAAGTTTAGGAAATTTTACAGAATACGGAAAAGTTTGTACCTCATACAATCGAGTACAAAGAAAATTAAATTTCACGACAGGGTTTTTAGAAAATAACATCCTGATTTTAATATTAATATAAAAAGGCACATATAGACACACAATAAGAGTTTTTATATTATATTTATAACTTATATTTTTTTACAAATTTATATTTATTTACAAAATTTGCCGTCACATGATAATGGAGTATCCATATTGCAATTATAAAAAAAATCTTCTTTTAATTTCATAGTTTAATATATATTTTAAAAATAACTCGCAACTCAAAGTAAGCTAGGATACTTGTTTAATACTTTTTGAGCTATTTACAAAAATAAACAATTTTGGACAATTAATTTAAATAAATGAGATGTGAATAAACCACAAATTCTTTGCCATATTGGTGTACAAGCATTTAATATAGAATAAAAACAAAACATTAAAATCTTCTACAGTTTCAGCACACATCCGTGGCCATCCTCAGGGATGTAAGTGAATTAATCTGAATTAACAATCTCAAAACCTTGCACGACAGAAAATTGTACGTTTGGAGGAAAATTATCAATGAGCCCAAAGACGGGGGGGGGGGGGGGGAATTACAGAATCTTCTGGTGCCCTACTGTTGAGATATTGTGATAATACAAGTTTTACACAAGATCCTGTCACCATCTATATCTGAAATTAGCAATGATCCACACAACTCAAAATTAAATGTTTCCATTATGTTAAATATCCCAAGAAACATTTAATTTTCAGTTATGTTATTCATTGCTATTTTTACATACATGATCGTGACAGGGTCTTTTGTAAGACATGTAATTATCATCTCATCAAATCTCAGCACATAGTAGCTGTAGAATTTGTAATTTTTCCCACTCTGTAGGCTCATTGGTTGTTTTAGTTTGTTTGGACATTGTTGATCCAGCTTAATTCATTTATATTCCTGAGGATGGCCACGGATGTGTTCTGAAACTAAAGATGATTTTAATGTTTTTAATCTATATTAAAGACAACAATATAGCAAATGATTTGTCGTTTATTCACATCCCCCTTTTTTTTTAAATCTGCTTTAGAGAATAAAATTACAAAATACTGTATGATGCGCCAATCGATTATTTTAACATAACCAACATAGGTGTTCTTTTCTTTGTTTTCTTAAGCTGCATACCAGATAAACAAATTTCGTATTTGTAATCAAGAACGAAAGAGTCGATGATGGAAGACACCAAGAAAATGTTAAATTAGCAAATTAGCAGCAATTTACCAAGAAAATTTCAAGTAAGATATTGTGTTATCTCGAAGAAAGCTATTAACACACAACTACATTTTATTGCAATAAAAGATGTTGGAAACAAACCGTAAAAGAAATTCAAAATACTTATGTACAGACTTTTTTTTTCTTTTTTACAAATTTCTAAAACCTTCTTACGAACCAATTTAGTCATATTTATCTAATTTTTATGTATTTAATTTTTAAAAGTTATTTAAGTGTCTATGCATATATAACATTGTCACTTTAGCGAGGAGGGGGCGTCTGGTACTTCATATCGCAAGATATCTCTGAGGGGAGGGGGTTTGCGTTTTGATATCGTTATTATTTTTGATCCAAACAAACTTTTCTTTTTTCAGTAAATTTTTTCTTTACATCCAAATAGTTTGTTATCTTTTTATTATTTTTTTCATGAGTTCTTATGAAAATATAAAGCTACTGTTAAAATCATTAAATGTTTACAAAATCATTTCATTCCAGAATTTGGAATACACAAACGATTGGCATTCATATTCTTCTGCCATATGCGCATATAATTTGCTGTTAGAGAAATTAGGAGCATAATATGTAGGGGATACTTGAGTTTACCATTAAAGAAAAACAAAGAATGTTGTCCACTATTTTGTTGATATGTTTTGCTTTTAACCTTCTCGGGCAGGGAGTGAGTGCAAGAACACACTATTATTTTTGAATGCATTATGTAACAATAAGCTATTATTAAATACTTTTAAATAGTAACCAACGCTTTTCGATGTTATTTAATAGAAATTTATTTCATGTATTGATATTTTATTGTCTTCTTGAATCCTTAAAGTATGCGACTAATAAATGTATAATCATATGTGTGTAACACTGCAAGCGTATAACAAGAAAGAAAAATAATGTAAAAATAAAAGAATTTTTAGGCGTTGATAACGATATCATCGGGTGGTATTTCTTGTGGAGGGGGGGGGAGGGGGTCGGCGTATGATAACGTATGATATCGTAAGGGGAGGGGGGTCCAAAATTAAGAAAATGTTGGTAACATTATACAGGGTGTCCGGTCTCAACGGTGTCAAATGGCTAATTTCTAAACCGTTAGTCATAGACATATAGTTCCAATTAGAAAAAGGCTTTAAATCAGGTAAAGAAATATTTTAAAAGCGATTTGGGTCAATAAAAACATTTCTTAAAAAATTACGAAATTAAAATTTTTATACGGTCCCCCGGTTCTATAAGTTATATTCAGTAAAATTTTCCTATTACACTGACAAGTAAGACAAAAAAAGTCCCATTCATATAACACTAAAATTGTGCGAGTTATGAAACTTTAAAAATGCATGACTTATGCCACTTTTCTGCTCTGAAAACAAATGAGTTCGGCTTGGCTTTGAGGGGTCACATTCCAAGTGCTTAAAGTATTCGAAGATCTCATTTCATGTGTATCTGCGCTTTGAAAAAATCGTAGAAGTATTACGATTAAGTTAATCTTTATTAAGTTTCAGATTGGCTGAAATAACATATGTTTTATTTTGTCAGGATTTGAGACTGTTTCTTTTATGATTTCTTTTAATAAAATTATGTTATTTTTATAAGTTTTTATGCTACTTCAACGATCTTATGTATGTTTTTTTCAGTTCAAAATTTGTATTCGAAATTTAACCCACTTTCAAATATCCGATCGAGATTACATTTTACATACTGGTACAAATCCGATAACAATCTAATATTATTATGATTTTCCGTGGTTACCATTTATACTTATTTTACAGGATAACACAAAAAAATTCGGATAGATTACCGCCAATAAGTTTAAGAAAAAGTTTTAGATTAGATAATACAAGACGGAGATTGTTGGGTTTTTTAGCCTTTATGTATTTTTTAGCACTGAATCCGAAAATTGCCTTAATTTTTAACCATCATGTCAGGATATTTCGCAAATCATAAATTGTCGTATTTAAAGAATAACAAAAATCGGATACTATAAAGTAGAGGAGATGGTTGTACATTTTAACTTTTGATAATTGATTTTTACGTACTTTTTAGCACTAAATCTGAAAATGACTTTCATTTTTAACCATCACGTTAGAATTTTTTTGCAAATGTGTAAGTTAAAATATAGCGAAAATCTCATACTATAAAACGTATGTAAAACTTATTTTATTTTATTTTATTCAATAATTTATTCGACATTTTTGCTTATCTTGGGATTATTACAGCTGGGTGGTGTGATGAGATGGGGGTGGAGATTAAATTTTAACTTTGAACTTTTTAACTTTAAAATTTACAATTTGCGAAAAATCCTGATGTGATGGCTAAAAATGAAGGTCAATTCCGGATTCAGCGGTACAGAATACATTAGAATCAATTATCAAAAGCTAAAAAACATGAAATAACCCAACTTTTGCACGTTAATGTAATTTAATAACATATAAAAATATGTATCATTTTCTAAAAATTTGAGGCTGTTAATTTTTATCATTTTGTCTAACAAAAATTCTGGGTTTTATTCTTATATGCTTATTACAAATTGTATATTTTGCATTAATATGTCAGAATGATTAAAGATTTCAAATTTTTATTGCAATGTTAATTTTACTCTCAACAGTTTTTTTAATATATCTGACGAAATCATATTTCGACTAAATTTGTGAATGACCCCCAATTTGCAGCAAAAAATATGCTCCATCTTTAAACAGGTATTACACGGTCAATTTTAATCGTAGAACAACGGGACTTTTTTGTATTACTTGTCAGCGTAAAAGGAAAAATTTACTAAATATAACTTATAGGACCGGGAGACCGTATAAAAATTTAAATTTCGTAATTTTTTAAGAAATGTTTTTATTGACCCAAATCGCTTTTAAAATATTTCTTTACCTGATTTAAAACATTTTTGTAATTGGAACTATATGTCTATGACTAACGGTTTAGGAATTAGCCATGGGACACCGTTGAGACCGGACACCCTGTATATATACATTGATCCTAAAGAGGATTCGCCAGATAGATAGATCGCCAGAGTTTTCTGCAATCAATTTTCGTTAAGTATTATGAAAGCATATAATATTGTCTAGAACTTCAAACACTTTCATGAAGGTTAAAAAATTGAAAATCAACAAAATGGAAACCATTTGGAAAAAAAAAAAAAGGTCTATTACTGACCCCATTTTTCCACTTTGGCGTGCTTTAAAAATATTTATTTTTTATGAATATGGCTGAAAGTGGGCCAAGCTTCAATAAATTATATTACTTTTAATTTAAAAGAATTTCAAGATCGGTTAAATAGTTTTGCGTTCTGATCCCGCCCAATTGGAGAAAAATCATTTTGCGTAAAATGCGTTTAAAGTGCTGCAAAATTGTGTAACCTGACGGACGCTTTGCGCTAAAGTTCTAAATTACTACGAAAGAACTTCAAATTGAGCCAAATCGTATTAGCGGGAGTAGCTACTGTCTATAGGGAATACAATCATGTAATAATATAAAAATAGATTTTTTTTCAACTGGAAAAATAAAAACAAAAAAAAAATCCCCCCTTAATGGACTATTGGTTACCAGGATTCTGTTTTAGATTATTTACAGTGTGTCCTAAAAAGGACTGACTGATTTTAAAATTCAATAACTTGCAAACGGTAACAGATATTTAAAAAATTCTTGAAGGTGCGTTACGTATGATGTCAGGAGTTTTTTTAATGGGATTCTCGAATTTAGTTCAAATTACAAAATATAGATGGCGCTACGAACAACATGTGCTAAATCCAGGCTTGATGTTTGGTACTCCGGGACTCACTCAATACATTTTATTCTCCTTTTTTGGCATAAGAGAAAAGAAAGGCCACAACATCCAGCACCTAATGCTTGCAACGCCATCTATTGTTTGTAATTCGAACTAAATTCGAGAATCACGGTAAAAAAAACTCCTGACATCATACATAACACTCCTCCTAGAATTTTTAAATATCTGTCGCCGTTTGAAAGTTATTGAATTTTAAAATCAGTCAGTCCTTTTTTAGGACACCCGGTAGATTATTTATATTTTGATATTGTACAGCTTAAAGTAGTACTTTATCGCTAAAGAAACTTGATCACATTAGATGGATTTAATGTACGATCAATCCGTAAGCTTTTTTTTTACAACTAAATGAACAAAATTTTCTAGCTGTTAAACCTTTTATCAACTGCATTATGATCTACTGCAATTTTTTCATGTTTTTTTTTTAATTTATTACAATGAAAATTAAAGGATAAACATACAAAAAATACTCACCTGTCAGAAATGTAATTCCTTAGACATAATTAATTAAAGTGGTACTTTAACACGTTCACGCCGGCGCAGTGGGTCACACTCGACTGTCTTAGAACTGCCAAGTCTCCGGCTTTTTGGATACCAGTATTTTAATACAGAAAATGTTGTTTTATTTAATCAGAACAATTGTGCGATTTAAAGGAACAACATTTTCTCTAAAATAACAGTGGTGTGCAAAAAGCTGGAGACTTGACAACTCTGAGACAGTCGTGTCTCAGAGTAGAGACCCACCGCGCCGTCGTGAACGTGTTAAAGTACCGTCAGTACACTATGATTGAAATATTATCGTAATTGAAAATCCACAAGATATTTCAAATGGCACCAGAATTGTTGTAAAATATTTTCGATTTAATAAGCATGTGAAATATAGCATTTTTCTTATTTACAAATAAATTTTTTGGCAATGCCATTTCTAGCGTAACAAAAAAGAGCCGGTGCCACATACTTTTTGATTTCCGATAAAAAATAATAATGAAACAGAAAAGAAATACTAGCAAAATTATTAGAATGCTACATTTTAGTAATTACGTTTTAAAGTATATGAAAACGATGGATAACTACACAGACGAAAAGTAAACAAAACGTTTTTCTCCAACACCCAGTGTACTGACGGTACATATAAGTACCAGCGAGTAATTCAAATGCTAAATCAAATACATACACCGTTCACCTAAAATAGCTAGTCAAATTGTATTTTAAGATCATAATGAATACATAAAAAAATCCAACACTTATATTATATCCTTTACTATGTTTGCGGCAGTAAAAATACGAGCGTGACAATCTGTGCAAAATATCGGCACAAAACACATCGACTGTTTCAAAGATAGCCTCCTTCCTCCCTAAAATAAAAAAAACCAGGACTACTGTTGCCATGTATTCGGATAAAGTGGAGTAAAAGAGTGTTTTTGCAAAATACCATTAGAATATTAGTAATATTCACTATGGGATGAAAGTTTAAAATAAGTGGTACTTATAAGTACCGTCAATAGCTTTATATCAATAGATTAATCAATTAATTAGATCAATAGCTAAAGCGTTAATCCAAAACATTTCATTGAAGATGAAATCTCCAAACAGCTCCTGTTTATGTGACTACCTGTTTACTTGATTCAAGATTGTGTTTGCAAAACTATTCTTTTTTAAAAATTCAACATTTAACACAGCTAAAGCATTTTAGTTACGTTATTGGCAAGAAAATATTCTAGGTTAAAGAATGCCATTCTTCCAATAAAATTTTATATCTATCTGCATTGAGTATATAAAAATTATATTTCCTTTGAAGTCTTTGTCCAAGAAAAAAAAAAAAAAATTCAAATGAAATACAAATTTCAAATTAATTGCTTAAAAGGATCAAAGGCCAACCTAGTGAAAAAGATTCCACCCCGGGACTCGAACCCGGGCCATCAGAATAACGCACTGACATTCTACCGTCTAAACCACATGGTACGATACCCAGCCTGGAACTTCTTACTATTAGAGGTTGGCAAGGCTACAAACGCAGCACAAGATGAAATATTTTTCCGCGAACCACCGACATGGGGCAAACACGAAACTTATTTTTTCATTTGAAATATTGTATGCAAGGCGAATGTTTCTCTCTGGAAAAATTTACAAGTATTAAAAAAAAAAAAGACAGTCGAGAAAATAAGGAAGTCGGAAAAATAAGGACTTATTTTTGTTTTGCTTTATCTTGTTTAAAGGATATTTAGAAAAAGTATATCAACAGTGACTTTTGTAGAAAATTAATGTTTTAATAATTCGATTATTCGTTTTTCTATAGAGAATTTAATTGAATAATGCATCGAAAAGGACGCTTTTATCATATTAATAAACACGGAAAATAATAAAATGATTTTATTTGATCTTGGAATCTTTTTTTATAAAAATTCATCTATAACAAGTTTGAATTCCTATTCTATTGCTGTTTAAAAACATTTCATCTCCCCAAGCGACATGTTTTACGCAGCTAATAATTGTTTCCAAGGGATATTGCTTTTTCTAAAGTTGTTTCCAGGTCTAATCTTGTAAAATAATGGTTTCACTATGATAAAAATCCAAAGCAAGTTCAATAAGAAAAGAACATAAAAAACAGATAAAATCCAAGTTAACATCTTTCAGAGATTGTTACATTATACTATTAGTTTGCAGTAAAATTTATGTTCTGTATTATGATAGTTAAGTTATCATTTTGAGGGAAGCATTTAAAAATTTTCTTCCCACTATTTAAATTTAAAACAAATGATATATCATACCATTGTTAAATAAATATTCTTTAAAATTGTTTTATATGAACGTACAATCATGGAAAAAAAAGTAAACACCCCCTACTAACTCTGCAAAAATTTATTGTAGAAGAAAGTTACTGCTACCAAACGATTGGAAATAAATTCTACTTTTAAATGATGCACATAAAATACGCTTAAGGGGCCATCTACATAACAAAACGAACCCAAACATTTTTTTCTTTTATACCAATACCCATGTTTGACACAATAAATAAATTCTACACCCTTCAATTAGCCTAAAATTAAATTTTCAGGAAATTAGTACGATTAGTCTCATAGAAATTAATTATTTTAAAATAAGCCTATTTTAAGGGCTGTATCCAAATTCAAGTTTTGTACTTGATTGTTGAAATGCTACAGAATGCCTATGTAACTCCTATTAATCTATTATTTTTTGTCAACAGGACCATTTCATTCGCCGTGTTTCGACTATTGCTAGTCCAAAAGTTTCAATAAAAGGAGTAAAATACATTTTTTTTTCAAAGTATGCTTTTCTGCACGTCATAAATGGCCCCTTAAACCATCATTTTGACGTTTTATATGCATAATTCGAAATCTAATTGGAAGAAAATTTTGAAATTGAGAATACGCTTATAGCAGGACATAATAAATATAAATCTAACATAAAAAATTGTAGGGTGCAATTCATATTTGTTTCGAATATTTATTTCATAATTCATATTAGAAATTTTTTTTAATTACCAATTCGATGCATTTATATTTGCGTTTTTTAGTATTATAACCATATAAAGCATTATCCCATTAGTCTTATAATGCTCGGAGATATTAGAAAAATATGAAAATGTAATTGTACATTAGAAGCTCTAAATTTTGAATGTTTATAATTAAAAAATTTAACATCCAAATGAAATATTTCTTTTCTGGGCCTAGATTTAAAATATATTGTCAAAATTGGGTGTTGCCGTTGAAAAAAAAAACAAAGGTCTGGTTTTAATTTTTAGATAGCCCAATAAGCAAATTTTATATATGTCATTTAAAAGTAGACTTTTTTTCAATCATTTGGTACCAGTAACTTTCTTCTATTATAATTAGTTGCAGCGTTAGTAGGGAGTGTTTACTTTTTTCTTCCGCGACTTTACAAGTAATATAACGAAAGTGACGAATGAAATACAAATAAATTTCATTAACTTTTTCTCTTAATGAAATATTTTATGTTTTCATGAACGATGTAATTAAAAAGCTTTAGCAGCAAGGAATTTCCAAGAGGGAAAAACATCAAAACGTTTAGTTTCTATATGAAGTTCAGTTAGGATATTAGATGGAAAATGCTGCGAATTATAGAATGGGAAGCTTATAATAATGGATGATAAACATCTTTCTTCTAAACGAAATTATAGATATTTCAGTTACATTTTAATTTTTATTTATTTATTTATTTATTTATTGCCAATGGAACTTCTCAGTAAGAAAAAATAACACAATTGTGAACCAAAACTGTTTAAAACATTTTCAAAATTGCTCGCCAAACATGAAAAATGAGGTACGTTCGTTCTACAACTAGTTTTATAAATATTTTTTTGCGCCGCATATTCTACTGAATATATATTTTAGTGCACTTCATAAGTGCATATGAATTTCCTTCCGTTCGAAAGATTGTAACATAAAATACACTTGAAATAAATTTTTCCCATTGGCCGTAATGTAATGTAATGTTGAGAGTACCTGTCAATAAACTGTACAGTACATCCCATTTTCATAAAATTTGAAATGACTCGACAAAATTTTGGAACAATTATATATTCAAAATTTCAGACCATTCAGTTGAGTAGGTTTTGCTCTGTTATATGCAGATGGACGGACAGACAGATAGACCGAACGACGGCTATAGGGTCTACGTATTTATATAATTACGAACGCACCTAAAAAGAAGGCTTCTTTTCGCTGTTGTTTCGCTTTGTTTCATTTGAACAACAAGCCTAGGGTCGTTTTTAACTCAGCCAATAAAAGTAGATTTCAATAGATCCAAAATTACCTTCCAGCTTCCATAAAATAACTACCAAGAAGCCATTATAAGAGAATCTCTTGAAATAATATCTAATAAAGAAGTAGTTTGAAATTATATATTATCATATGACATCCACGGTGTTTGGAAGGAATTATTACACAATAAATAAAAATCTGTTTTGTTGAAATTTTGAATACCTTTCCATACCACCTTATCTTCTGAACCACCTCTAAAGTAGAATGGTCTCTCCCGGCGATCCTCGAAGGGGAAAAGAGACATGGCAACATTTAGTTTCACCACTGATGAAGGCCGATCACGTTCGGTGGAAAAGTTTGGACTTTTAATGTATTTTAAACGTTTTATATATATGTATGCACCTGGAAACAATAATATCAAAACAATAACACATTTATTTGGACCTTTTCCCCTATGATTTTTAATTATTTAAGTAGGATGAATTTAGAAGTGGAATTTTAACTTTTTATTGACTGGAATGAAACATTGAAAAAACATCCCCACAACGATTTTCGTAGGAACTAATCTTTTTCTTCGATTACTAATTTCTAGAAAAGAAATGTAATCAAATATTGCATCAAAAAATGTTTTAATTAAATTAATATGTATGGAGTAAAATAAATTGAATTGATGCGGCAGGTTATGCTGTTAACTTAAAACAATCCAATTTCTACATGTACTTCGGCAAGAAAATAATCTGATTTATAGAATGAGAGGCTAATATGACGCCCACCTTACAAAAAAGTGTAAGTGGAATTCTTTTTTAAATTTTCTATGGAGGTAGCTGGTACCATATATTGCAGTTTGTACCTGACTATACTGTGCATTATTACTCCTTGGTCCATCATCATTTAAAAACTTTTTGGGCAATAATAAATAAATAAATAATCTTACCCATGTTTTTTTTCTTTGGGAGTATTTCTTACCAGTAATAATGTAGCAAAGTGTTACTATTATTTAATTTTTCAATTCATTTTTATCAAAACTTAATTGCCTTCCAATATTTTATTTATGGATTTATTGTGTGCGGTAGCACTAAATTTGTATTATTTAGCCTTTTTATGGCTAATACGAAGATGAAACCACACACTTTATTTGTAGTACCAAGGCATTTAAGGCTTGATGAATATGCCTTATATATATATATATATATAACAAAGAGAGTGAGAGAGAAGTTATAGATATGGATATCGGGTGCATCTTAGTTCTATTTATATTGTTATTTTCTCCAGTGAAGTCGTCCAGTTGTCCTTCCTTTAAGGCTGTTGGTCAGTCTGAACTCAAATTCCCCTCGCTAATGTTAAATTAATGGGACCGTAATCAGAGTTGCGTGATATATATCGATGGATCTTGATATATATAATGATGTATATCCAAAATTTATTTTCAAAATATCATGAAGTTTGATATTTTCAATGTTTTGGCATATTTGATATTTATTTTCAAAATACTGTGTATGATATTTTTGATATTTTCAGTCGAAGCAAGTGTAAATGAATTTTTTAAAAATTATTGTCCGTGTCTTTCTTTTTGTTGTCTTTCTTTTGCCCCTTGCAGTGACTTTCTATCTACCCCCCCCTCGCAAATATACATCTATCGAAGCTTTAAAGGGTTTCAGAACTCTTAAAATTAGGAAAAAGGAAATAAAAGACCATTTTCAACATTTAGTATCTTAAAATATATTTGATTTTAAAAGATTTTTTTTTTTTATTGGGGTGAAAGATATATGGGTCAGTATCTGAAAATTGGACAATTTGCGTCCACTGCCAATAATATTTCATTAGTTACACTAAAACCAAAAACTGAAAAACGTAATATGTTGTAACATTTGTTATATTAATTACCATTGATAAATGGACATATAATGATGTATAAATAATTAGTTTTAAGCTTTAAACAAGCGAAATCCTCATTTCAGTCGCTGTCTCCAGGTACAAATATCCAATATTAAATGTATGGTGTAAGCATTTCTATAAATATTATTAACTTTTGCTATTATATATTTATACCTATATATATAAAGTATGGGAAAATATAATTATCCTTTCTTAGTATAGATTGTATAGTAAAGTATTGTAGTAAATATATTTGTCCCTGAGGTTGACCATCATCTCAGTCCCTCTAAACACGTCGATGGAGAAAAATAACTTCAAAATTTTGGAAACACCGCTTCAGCTATTGGGCGGGTATAATTCTATAAGCCATAACTTCTGTTCG
This sequence comes from Maratus speciosus, assembly GCA_963932465.1. NCBI lineage: Eukaryota > Metazoa > Arthropoda > Arachnida > Araneae > Salticidae > Maratus > Maratus speciosus. The sequence continues at coordinate 618,574,467 of OZ010788.1, read as the reverse complement.
AATGGGAATTTCAAGGAAAAAATAATATCAAAGTGTTCCGAAAATACAGGAGTTTCACATCTAAAAAAATTAAACTTTCGAAAATCTAGAAGCTTTATAAGAGTTCTGAAACACCTGAAGTTTGAAACTGAATTTTTCAATTTAGAACCAATAATTATATTGATATATTTACTTAGAACAGGTATTGAAAGATAAATTGTCTAATTCGGATAATAAGTTATTTACAGATTCATTCGAAATAATCTTTTCTGTTTTTGGTTTTGTTCAATTTAAACTGTACAACTGGTTAAGGAATAAAAAAAAAAAACAGACAAGGTTACATTTATATTCAATTTTTTTTTTCAATAAAAAAGGATTATTTTGCATTTAAAATTTTGCTGTATAAAACATACAATTGTCTTAAAACTTGATAGTAAATTCTATATTTTTTTATTCGTGAGTGTAAAAATCAAATTATGTTTGTTTTCAATCAGTTGAGCTTAAATTTTGTTACATAAATTAAAAAAATATATATTTATAATATTGTCTTAGAGGGTTTTCATGTTAAGTTTAAAATGTTTTCTTTCTAATTTATATTAGGTTTGAAAATATTTATAATCATCAATAAGCGACTATTTTGAAAACATCTGATACATAGCAAAAATATCGGATAAACATTAGAATATCGGATATTTTTTATAGATTCGAAAATATCCTGGTATTTACGAATCCTGTGTAATGAATTGGTGATTTTAAAATATCTCTTCAGTAGATAAATATTTTTGAATGTTTTTTTTTTGTGTAGTTTTAAATTATGTCTCTTTTTTTAGGTGCGTTCGTACACCTATAGTCTTAATCTGATACATCCGTCTGTCTGTCCGTCAGTCCGCATGTAACAGCGCACAAACTACCCAACCGAGTGTTTCAAATTTAATATTTAGAATCGTCGCAAAATTTTGCCGAGTCATTTAAAATTTTATAAAATCAAATTAAACCTTAAAATGATATTAATAAAAGTTTCCTTCATTCTATTAAATCCTGTTCTATGTCATCAGTTCAATGATATTCCATTATAGGTAATGATTCTACGTTGCCATAAAGGTGGCGTCCTATATTTTTCGTATTATGGAATTTAATATATAAAATCGTAATAAATTTTTTATTCATACATTTTTGAATAAGAGTTTAACAGCTATTGCACCAACGTCTGAATATTTATAAAACTAGTTATAGTACGAACGTATATAGTACTAGTATATAGTACTTCATTTGTCACCTTTGGCATACAATATTCGACTTGCTGTTATTTCCCAAAATACTTCTAAGATGTATACCCAATGTTATCTGAAGTGTTAAAATCTTATTCAGTTTCGATAAAATTTTAACACATAAAGTTATAAATTAAGTAAATATTTTATAAATTTGATAGCTAACAGAAAAATATATATCCCTTCATCCCTTAAGAACACTACACACACACACACACATACAAGAGAAATTAAAAATATTAATTTCCTAGGGGTTATTTAAAAGATGGTGATGCATTTCATGCTCATAGGTTTAACATTAGCGAGTGAAGTTTTTGATATCACTGAGAAACAGAGCTTTACCCCTTTAAGACCTCACTAGCGATGGGAATGCTCGGAAAAAAAACCGGAAACTTTGTGGGCGGCGGGGGGGGAGGGTTTTTTTTTCAGTTTTTTTTTTTTCCAGAAGTCTATTTTTCAATTTTTCCAAATCGGAAAATTGAAATTTCACTTATAAAATAATGCAGTCAAAATTTTATAACTGCTACATTCTGATACTTTTATTTATATTTTTTTCATATTTAGTGTCTCTCGTGAAAACCTTAGCATGGAAAATCTTATGTGTAAGCAGGGATTTTTTTCGGAAGAAATTGGGTCCCTTGAAAGATCTTTCACAGTTTTTTCAACTTAAAACAAAATTCTTTCTCTTAAAAATTGACATATCAGAAATTTTTTCTTATCTCCAAATGAAATCATTTACAAATGTAATGATTGTAGAATTAAAAAAAAACCTGTTGTGTAATAGCTGCAATCACCAACGAATCTGTTATCTAGCTGTATATATGTACAAAGGACCATCTCAATAATATATAATTAAGAATGTAAATATGATAATTTCTAATTTACAAAATTCCAATACTATTTTTTACAAATTCATAATTTTTACATCTCATTCACATTTTTTACAAGTTCGTACAAAAGTTTACAGTTTCACATGATCGTGTGAAAAAAAATCCAAGCAAATCCCTGGTAAAAGAATTAAATGCAATTTCTCTTGTTAAAAATGAAAATTAAGATGCAAAATTATTTCAATATTATACTAATTAATGAAAAGCAGGGTTGTTGTTGGTAGCTGCTCGGGTACCCGCCCAGCTACCCACCTGGGCTGGGTGTTTTATAAAATACCCGGGTTTTTTACAACCTTAAGGGTTGTAGTGGGTAGCTGCCCGGGTATCCACCCAACTACCCACCCGGGCTGGGTTTTTTATAAAAAACCCGGGTTTTTTACGACCCTGATGAAAAGGGTAAGGTGAAAAATTTAATGTACAATTTGAATCATGCATTTATTTTTTATTTAGCTGCAATTTTTCACTATTGTCAGGAAAAATTCTTTCGATAATAACATGCAGTTGAGTTTTTTCTTTTCCTGAAATATAGATTCTTAGATTTGTCTAAAATGCATTTAAAAATACATAAATCTATACAAACTTTACAAAGAAATTGTAAGCAAATCTTTGTGAAAAATCTAGTTGAAAATAATTTTTAAACGTGGAAAAATCCACATGTTTTAAAAGTTTCATAATAAAATACCAGCTTCAATATTAAGAATCTAAAACATAGTTTGGGTTTAGACTGGAAAGTTGTATCAAAACTAAATATACAGGAAATGAAAATTATAATTGCCAGGAAGAAAATATAATATTGTAAAATGATACATACTAATTTTTAAACATTGGAAGATTTGAAAATTATAATAGTATTTATTAATACTTGAACTACAATAATTTGTTTCTTTTAAACTGCCATCCTTTATATATTTGAAAACCAGTACTAGGTAGATGGGATGTAGTTGTACAATACAGTTTAAAATTGCTTTCAAACTGCAATGATATTGTTTGAAACTTAAGATTTTTTTTGTTGTTAATTTTTAATTAGCTCTACTGATATAATTAAACAAATGCTACTGAAAAATTATTTCAACAGACACATGACATATTACAAACACTGGTTTTAAATTAAGCAAGAAAAGCTACTGTCAGAATTCTGAGACTGAAAGGATAAACTTTTAAAAGCTGGTTTGTTTGTTTGTTTTTTCTCTTGTATTTTTTATAACATTTTCATGTAAAGGGAAAACCAGTTTTTTTAATTTGCATAAATATTAAAAAAGTGTTTATTATTTTATATTTTTAAGGAAAATATATCTTATTTTTGAGAAACATTTATGAGAAATCAATTTTTCCAGAAAAAATACTGGAAAACCATTTTTTTTCCTGCCACTTTAAATTTTACGGAAAATTTATATCTCTAAGTCTGACTACACAATTGTGGAGCTGATCCTAAATAAAAAGAAAAAAACATTTTCCTCTTTTTGTGCGATTTAATGTCGAGCCTGCACCCATAAAATTGTATGGATTCTCCCTTGTCATAACCTGACATCGGGTGTTTTTTTTTAGTGTTTTTTTTTCAATGAAACAGGATACTATTAGAGCTAACCACCAAAACTTTTCATTTCTATCAAAAATCTTCCGGTCTTAAAGGATTATGGGGAAAAAGAAATAAGATTTTGTTTTTCAGTGATATGATAATTATTATTGAATGTCAATTATGTCTGTTGAAATAAATGTTCTAATACTTCGACTACTATCATAGATAAAAGGAGTATAATTTATTACAGTACAGAAAAAGAAAGTTTTAAATTTTTCATCAAAACGATACACATAAAGTAAAATAAAGCTATTTGATTTAACTAATCACTTTTCTGTGACATACATCAGAATCTTTAATTAAAAATAATTCTCAGAATTAATTTAAATTCTTACTTTGTAATTATGAATAGTTAAGAATTTGTAAATAAATTTTGTGATTTTGTTAAGAATTTGTTTTCGATTTGCTTTTCTTTGCTTTGCGTTTACTAATATGTAAAACATTTTGAAAAAAAAAAAAAAAAAAGTAACTCTCGATTAAACTAATTTTACAACAATTCGTTTATTACTGTCTTTAAATAAAATGTAATTGAATGGTATTCCGGAAAAAGAAGTTTTTAATAAATGGGTAAATGTGGAATAAAATAAATTGCTTTGACTGACCACTTTCATATTTTATGGCTTATCATGAAATCTTTAATTTAAAAATTCCTCAGAACAAGTATAAATTATCATGCTGTTTTTTAAATGAATGACAAGTATTGCATTTTGTCAAGAGATATGTTTTTGCAGATGATATTTGTTTCAAAGTAAGAATAGTTGTTATGAAATTTTTCCAGGCATAATAGTGACGCAATAATGGTTTTTCCAGCCGTAATAATGCCGTAAAAGTTCAAAACAAATGCAATAAATAAAAGTACTTGAAGAACGCATAGCATAAAAGTTACCAAGTTAATTAATTCAGGAGACTGTAAAATTTGTTGGAAATTTTATGTTTTGCATTATAATACTTAAGAAGTTTTATTTCGATGAAAACATTAGAAAATTTCTACTAACTATTTAGAAAAATACAAATGATATGCAATCTCATTGTTTAAGAGATTTTTCTGAAAGAATATTTTTCAGTTAGTTGGAAAATTTATGTTTTGCATTATAATACTTAAGAAGATTAATTTCGGGGAAAACATTTAGAAATTTTCTACTAACTATTTAGAAAAATACAAATCATACTAAATCACATTGTTTAAGAAATATAAACAAGAAATTTGAACATTTTTAGAATAAGAACTTTAAATAAAACCCAATTACTTTTCATTTTATGATTATTATTAACCTTATTATTTATTATTATAATCATCATTACTATTATTATTATTACTATTATTATTATTATTATTATTATTACTATTATTATTATTATTATTTACGTTACTTCATGTAATTGAATGCTATTCCGAAAAAGAGACGTCTTCAATAAACGGGTAAATGTGGAGTAAAATAAATTGCTTTGACTGTCCACATTCATATTCTGTACTTTATCATGAAATCGTTAAAGGGTCTCAGGACTCTTAAAATACGAAAAAAAAAATGAAAAAAAAACATTTTTAACATTTAATATCTTATGCATATGATTTTAAAACAAAATTTTTTGGGGTTATGAAAAATATAAGTATGTTCTTTCATTTCATGTATTTAAAAAATTGCAATATGTAGAATTAGCATTTACAGGGGGCTCCAAACTGTCAAATATTTCACCAGCAGAAAATTCGTATAACAGCTTACGCGCAGGATTACAAAATAAATTGTGCAACTAGAATGAAATTTTTCGTGCCTGCTTATACTTCAGATTGTATTAATGATCCTGAACCTATTCATATTTGTATTTAAAGCCATTTTATATACTTAATACAAAGTATTTATCTAATACAAAATTTTGAAAATTTCAACAGTATAATTACCTAAAAAAATATTTTTTGAACAATAAAAATGAAATTTTAGATTCACTTTATACAGACTAACATGAAACATATGTTTTGAAAATTTCATGAAAAAATATTTAGAAGTTTTTGAGATATCGTACGCGTTATGCCCAAAAAAGTCATTTGAAGAAAAATGATTTCAAACTTTAGGAAACGCCGCTTCAGCTATTGAGCGTATGTAATTATAAAAAAGCCATAACTTATATTCTGATAAGAATTACAAGGAAACAATTATATCAAAATGTTCAGAAAAGATAGGAGTTTAACGTCTAGAAATATTTAAATTTCGAAAATTTGGAAGCTTTAAGAGTCTTGAGACGCCTTAAACATTCCTCAGAACAAGTTTAAATTCTCATGCTATTTTTAAAATGCATAAGTACTGCATTTTCTCAAGGGATATGTTTTCCGCTGATGATATTTGTTTCCAAAGAAGAATAGTTGTTATGAAATTTTTCCAGGCGTAATAGTGGCAGAAATAATGGTTTTTTCCAGGCGTAATAATGTGGTAAAAGTTCAAAACAAATGCAATAAAGAAAAGTATTACAAGAGAGATAGTAAGTAATTTAAGAAATTGTTAAATTTATTTTTCAATTTCTTGGAAATTTGTTGTTTTGCATTATAATACTTAAGAAGCTTCATTTCGAGGAAACATTTACAAATTGTCTACTAATTATTTAGAAAAATGCAATGAATAATTATTTAGTGAAAATATACAAGAAATATAAACATTTTTAGAATAAGAACTTTAAAAAGATGCCGAAATACTTTTCCTTTTACGATTATTACTCATATTTTAATTATTACTCGCGTTACTTCATTTTTAGTGATGCGAAAAACCCTTTGGAAAAAGAAACAACAATGACGTCCGTAGAAACGAATGTTCTGATAATTCGATTACCAATATCGGTAAAGAGAATGTATTCAAATTCAAAATAATTGAATATAATAATGAATGAAAATCTTATAATAATAAAAGAAAGTTTCACCCTGTGTGTCTCTATGTGTGTGTGCGTGTGCGAAGACTAGCAAAATCAGCTGCTGATGACAGTAGCTGATGACAAACTGTTAATTTTCTAGCTCGAAACGTGTCTTGTGCATTTTTATATTTTTACGGCGATTTATAGAAATCTTTATTTTTTAATTGTGCTTTGTCACCAGTTTTTCGGTGCTGATTCATCTAAATCAAACTAAGGTCATTTTTACTTCTTTTACAGAAAAGGTATGTATGGGAGTTCTATCAGAAGAGATGCTGGGACTTCTTCCCCGTAGGTGACTGCTTCAGGAAGCAGTATGAAGATGAAGTGATGGGAATAACAAGCTAAAACTTTCATGACTGAGTTGTCATGACTCAGTGACAATCTAAAACAGCCAACAAGTGTGTCTGGAGCGGGAGAGAAATGGAAGAATTGGTGTAAAGTGACGGATTGTAAAGAAAATTAAATAAATCTTCCAATTCGTGTGCTACTTCAATCATGTGATGAAAATAATGTACAAAGTAAATTATCAAAACAATTTTCATGCTGTGGCTAGATTGATTGTATCAAAACTGTTTTGAAGCGCCTTCTCTGTGAAAACAATTTTCACTTTAAGAACAGTTTCACCAAATTGGCATTATATTAAAAAAAGAAATGAAAAAAAAAGATGTAAATAACGATTACACTACATTTTTTAACGCGTTGTCTCATATTTTGATGCATTGTTGTTATTATTATTAGCTATACTAATAAAAGAAAGTTTCGCTCTGTGTGTCTGTCTCTGTGTGTGTTTGTGTCTACGATAGCTAGCGATATCTACGGCATGTACGAGGCTGAAAATTTTTGTGAAGATAGTCCGAGTCCTCTCCTAATGTACATAAAACTCAGAATTTTAAATTCCTAATAATTAGCTGGGATATTAATTAAAAACTCATAAATCGGCCCAATTGAAACAAGTATTCCTTTCTTCAAAGCCACAAACTGACTAGAATTTAACTCTGATGCGGGGTGGCGCATGATTGTCTAATTAACACACTCCCCTTGAAATCGCATCGAGGTTAGCGGTTTGCAGAAGGAAAAAGCATAGATTTTAATTGAGCCGCAAAGACAATACTTTATCAATGTCTTCTTTAAGAGAAGGGGTTTACTAGAATTTGTAGTTCGCCAGGTTGCCACATTTCAAAATATACTACGTATTTTTAAGGGAAGTTATATGTTTTTAAATATTGCTTTTATCCATTTGCAATTAACACATCTATGCATATTTTTTAACGACGAATCCAAATATCTCATTTTCTTTGAAATGCGACCTCAATTAAAGAATATGCATTAATTAACAATTTTAATTTTTCGAGAGTTTTTTACCTGGAAGCTGTTTGATAAATCTTTCGAGCAGCATGTCCGCAGCAGATATAAAATCATACAAATTTAAAGTTTATTTAAGAATATTATCACAGGCTGGGCAACGCCTGGCTGGTCAGCTAGTATAAATATAAAGTAAAAAATAAGGAAATAAAAAATAAAGTGGGTATGATAAAACAAGAGTAGAATAAAATGATTTGATTTCCCTTATCACTTTTTCTGTGGATTACGTTGGAATCTTTAATTTAAAATGTTCTTAGAGCTAATTTAAATTGTAATACTAAATTTGCACAAAAGTAAAACAAGTATTGCATGCACCAGGCAATGTTTAATCCAGGCGACAATTGTTTCCAAAGCATAGTACTTGATGTGAATGTATTTCGAGGCGTAATATTATCAAAACAAATGTGCATCTTTAAGATAAAAGTTCAAATCAAATACGATAACGAATGGAACTTAAAGAGCAGATGAAGTCCAAGTTAATCATTTCTAGAGAGTTTTGAATTTGTTTTTCATTTCTTGGAAAATTCATACCTTGACTTGTTATACTTAACCCTTTATGTCCTAAATTATGAAATAATGAAAATTTCATCTTCTGAACTATTTTTCCTGAACTTTTAAAAGTACATTAGAAGAATTTCACAAACAATTAATAAATTTTAGAAGGATCACTGCAAATTAAAATTATACAACGAAATATTTATTTACATGGATTTTGGGGAATATTTACAACTGCACTCAAATCTTCTTTTATAAAATCCTTTTAAAATTATTTTATAGATTGGGGAAATGTACAATGCCGTTACAACACTTAAGGACCGAAACTTTCCACCCTCAATCTTCCAATATTAAGGAAGCAGAACAGATGCAAATCAAAAAGAAATCACCCCTTTAAAAACATTTTTGTTTATTGCAACAAATAAAGCTTTTGGAACAAGATGCAGTAATGTATCTACTACTCATTGTAAATTGTATTACTACTAATCGATGAACTAAATTAATTTTATAGCACTTTTTTCAATGGTACCTTAAAGTACCGTTGGGGCATAAAGGATTAAAGAAATTCATAAAGAATAGAATTTGTGTGCTATTTATTTAGCTAAGCACAAAAGATATGCAATCTCAATGTTTTAGAAATGTTCTGACGAATTCAATTTTTTTATGTACAATAAATGTAACAATTATTCGAATGAAATAATAATAGATTTTATGAATATTTATATCAATATAAATTTATTCTGATATTTTCCTCATAACTGTATTGAAAAAAAAACATTATAAAAGGAAAAATAAATGATATGCGGACAATCGAATTTCTACGTGTGTTTCGGTTAAGATATTCGCTTCAGAATGCTCCGGTCTAAAAAACGAAAAAGCGATATGACACCCTGCCCTTTTCTACCCCCAATTATTCTTCAAATCCCTTTAGGTTTAATTTTTTATGGCTCAACATCTGAAAACTAGACAATTTCACTCCATATGAATTTCTGATGAATTCAATTTTTTTTTTTTTTTTATATATACAAGAAATGTAACAATTATTCGAATGAAATTAGTATATTTTATGAATATTTCTATCAATATAATTTTATTCTGCTATTTTCCTCATAACTGTATTAAAAAAACATTATTAAAGGAAAAATAAATGATATGTGGATAATCGAATTCCTACGTGTGTTTCGGTTAAGATATTCGCTTCAAATGCTCCGGTCTAAAAAACGAAAAAGCGACAGGATACCCTGCCCTTTTCTACCTCCAAAAACTCTTAAAATCCATTTAGGTTTAATTTTTTATGGGTCAATATCTGGAAACTGGACAATTTCACCCCAGATGAATTTCTGATGAATTCAATTTTTTTTTAATGTACAAGAAATGTAACAATTATTTGAATGAAATTAGTAGATTTTATGACAATTTCTATTAAAATAATATTATTCTGATATTTACCTTATAACTGTATTGAGAAAAAAACATTATAAAAGGGAAAATAAATGACATGTGGACAATTGAATTTCTACGTGTATTTCGGTTAAGATATTTGCTTCAAAATGCTCCGGTCTAAAAAACCAAAAAGCGATATGACACCCCGCCTTTTTCTACCCCCAATTATTCTTCGAATCCATTTAGGTTTAATTTTTTATGGCTCAATATCTGAAAACTAGACAATTTCACTACAGATGAATTTCTGACGAATTCATTTTTTTTTTTTTTTTTTTTTTTTTTTTTTTATGTACAAGAAATGTAACAATTATTCTAATGAAATTAGTAGATTTTATGAATATTTCTATCAATATAATTTTATTCTGATATTTTTCTCATAACTGTATTGAAAAAAAAACAGTATAAAAGGAAAAGTAAATGATATGTGGGCAATCAAATTTCTAGGTGTGTTTAGGTTACGATATTCGCCTGAAATTGCTCCGGTCTAAAAAACGAAAAAGCAAAATGTCACCCTGCACTTTTCTTCCCCCAGAAATTCTTAAAATCCATTTAGGTTTAATTTTTTATGGGTCAATATCTGAAAATTAGACAATTTCACTCCAGAATTTTTATTATTATTTTTTTTAATTAATGTACCAACTTCCAAATACAATTATATACTATGATACATGTTTTGTCATTTGAATGCTGTAGTGTTTTGAGATCAAGGATGTATATTTTATGCGTAGGATAAACTTTTATGGAAGAAAGTGTCTGTTAACACCATAATTAGTGTCTAATAATTGGGACTGAGGTGATGTTTCTGTCTTAACAGCTGCACAGCCATTTTGTTCGATCATTTTGCACACATGTAAATTATTAAATTCGCCATGTGAAATTTGTACGTTACATAAATAAAGTTGCAACAAGTTTATATATATATATATATATATATATATATATATATATATATATATATATATATAAAATATTAAATAAGGGGACATGAATGCTGCTATAAAAATACTCATCCCTATTCAGAACAAAAACTAAATATTTCTAAATGTGAAACAAAGAGCAGAACGACTTACCTTCATCCATGGTGGCTAGTTGAACTTTAATTGCTGTTTCAATGGAAATAACTCTGCCAGCGCCACCTAGTATATGTTAACCTAAATGTGGGTTTAGAGGGACTGAGATGATGGTCAACGCCAGGGACAAATATATTTACTACAATATTTTACTATACAATCTATACTAATAAAGAATAATTATATTTTCCCATACTATATCTATATAGGTATAAATATATAACAGCAAAAGTTAATAATATTTATAGAAATGTTTACAGCATACAATTAATACTGGATAATTGTACCTGGGAACAAGGACTGAAATGATGATTTCGTTTGCTTAAAGCTTAAAATTAATTATTTATACACCATTATATGCCCATTTATCATTGGTAATTGTTATAAGAAATGTTACAATATATTATATTTTTTAGTTTTTGGATTCAGTATAATTAATGAAATATTATTGGCATTGTACGCAAATTGTCCAATTTTCAGATATTGATCCTTGTGTTTTCATCTAAGTCCTTTTTTTTAGAAATAGCAGAAAAAGAACAAAGACTTAAAAAGTGTGTCCAGTGTCTTTCCCTTATACCAATCCTCTTATTATTATTATTATTACTATTACTATTTCCTTCGCTTCGATTTTCGTGTTAAAATATACTTTCAAAAATATACCAGCAATGACGTCCGAAGAAATTAATTTCCTAATAATTCGATTACAAGTATAGCTAAAAGGAATGTGATCAAATTATGTATAGGAAACGGAAGTTTTTATCGAATCTATAAACACGGAGTAAAATAAAAGGATTTTATTCGACTGATCAATTTTTCTGTAGTTTAATGATGAATTTCAGTTCAAAAGTTTTCCTAAAGTAAATTTTAATTCTAATAAGTAAACTTGTGTAAAAGTAAAAATAGTAGTAGGCGATACTTTTTTTGTACTCCAAGATTCAGGTAAAAGAGTTACACTGTTAAAAAATACGACCAGTTTTCCTGTAGTAGTCGGAAAAATAGTTGCCCTTATCGTACCGGAAAAATTTCCGACCCAGCTCGGAATAAAATCCGTAAAATCGGGATAAAATCCGTAAAATACCGTTTTATTGACTATTTCTTTTTTACGGATTTTATTCAGAGCTGGGTCGGAAAATTTTCCGGTACGATAAGGGCAACTATTTTTCCGATTCCTACAGGAAAACTGGTCGGATTTTTTTTTTTTTTTTACAGTGTAGCATCATCAGTTTCTCTTTTTCGCTTTTAGTAGAAGTTTTCTATTTAATCTTGAGGTAATTAAAATATGTTCATCATTTGGTCCAGTGTTCACTGTCTAAGGCTGATGACTCTTCATTGAAAAGTACTGTACGTTTCTTTAGTAAAATTAATTCTGTTTGCTTTTGTTCTGCACTGCAAAAAAAATACTGCCAGTTTTCCGGTAGGAATCGTCAAAATAGTTGCCTTTATCGTACACCGCAATAATTTCCGACCCAGCTCGGAATAAAATCCGTAAAAATAAAGAAATAGTCAGTAAAACTGTATTTTACGGATTTTATTCCGAGCTGGGTTCGAAATTATTCCGGTATGATAAGGGCAACTATTTTTCCGATTCCTACCGGAAAACTGGCAATATTTTTTTTACAGTGTGAAATGCAATTTATATTTTGATTTTTTGAATCAACAGTTCCCCAACTTCCCTAAGTCATGAAGGGCAGTATTTAAGGCTTTTAAAGTTTCACAAGAATCGGGGTCTGTATCAGTCTTTGTCAAGTAAGATTCAACATCTTGGCTTTTACTTGACACACAATGTAAAACATTTATGTAACGTTATTCATAAATTGGTGGCAACATGTTGTCTCTAATTTTAGGGAGCAATTTAACTTATATAACGGTTTAATTTAAACTTTTATAATTGTTGTAATATTACACATTAGTGCAATGTAATTCTATAGATATTGGTTAAATTACTCAATAAAATAGAGGCAGCAAGATTACCACCATTTTATGGGGTAACGTTGCATAATTCTTTTACAGTGCAGGTAAACTTTCATTCTGTTCATGATTGTTTTCAATTTTGAAAGTTCCTTTCTAAATTTATCCCAAACTTTAGCAAGCTTTGTTTCTCCAGAGAAAGGAGAACACATCCAAGTTGTTACTGGTCTTAATTCTTTAATTACGTGAGAATGTTTAGACTTTTTAAATCGATTGAAACAATATAAGATATATTCCTTATAGTAAACTTTATAAGTCTGGCACAAAGATTTTTATATATAAGTTATAAATAAATTTCATAAATATATAACTAATTTACAACAGTTTGCGAATTTTTTTTAAATTATCATACAGATCCTAATTACAGAATTATCTAAATGAATTATTGGCTAAAATTATAATTTTAAACAAATTACATTTCATAATTTGTCATTGTAAAGCAACTGAATAACTTATCGCTAGAAACTCTAGCTTCATAATGAATCACACGTTCAGCAACAATAAGTCATCAAGAGTATTCAAGTTGTATTCTTAGTCCAGCTTGCCCTCAGTAATATATATAGATGGCTCAGACACTTGAAATATAGCATACCAAAACGGTACTGATAAGAAATATGATATGTAAAAAAGTTATTTATTTAATAATTTGTTTAATGTATAAAACATGTTAGATGGAACTCGCATAAATCTTCCACTGCCTCTGGAAGGAAATTTCTGTAAAATTTACAAAAATGATTTTATTAAAGATTATTTTAAAAACACATAAAAAAGGTCTCTTTTTACTATATTATTATTAAAGGAATGCTTAACTATTTATAATTAGAAATTATCTGACAGATTTGCAATAGCCTGATTGAACGGTTTTAATTTTTAAAAAATCAACGTTATTAGAGTTTATTTTAAAATTTTAATTTGACATTTATAAAAGTATTTTTGATAATAGTACCCATTGTGCTGCATAAAATTCTAAAGTTCATGAAACAGCCTTTAAAATGCGACCAAAACAGGCTCTTTAGCTCAATTGGATTAATTTCCACGATTTATATTTTAAAGAAAATAATCTCTTACTGAATTTTGAACCGAATTTAGAAATTTGAATTAACTCCATTTTTTTCCCTGTAATCCTAGGCATCTATAGTTTTTTAATTTTTAATTAAACCATGATACCATTAACTACGCAAATTTCATTAAAACATTAAGAGATTTGGTTGTTTGTGGTGATTTGATGTGAATTGACTCAATAGTTTGTTTATTACGATGTATAAATTGACTTACTTCATAGCTATGAAACTTTCCTCAGATTTCTACCTGCTTCGCCTTCCTATAGATACGAGAACCAGCAACAATTTGTTTCGTCAACGTTAAAATATTTTTTTTCATTAATACTTACTTGTACTCATAAATTATATAGATTAGTATACAATACATAGGCAAGTCCTCCACATTTAGGATTTTTGTATGAAAATTAAGACACTGGTTTGCATTTCAATTTATAACTCAGCATTCCATCGTTGTCCCAAAATGATACATTTAGCTATTATAGAAAACAAGTATAAGAGTAATATATACTATATTTATTGAGTAATATATACTATATTATATTATATTTATTGTTGTTATGAAATGACCCGAATTTAAATTTCTTTTTCCATTTTTAAAAAATTACATGCTTTGTATTATTATACTTCAGAGGCTTCATTTTCAGAAGAAAAAAAAACATTTTGACTTCTTCTATTACGTATTTAGAATAAAGCAAATATAGAAAATCTTGTTATTGAAAAAGTACGATGAGTATATTTTTTCAACCTCCTATGGCGCGCAAAATAAATACTTGTGTGTGTAACAAAATTGGTTTATAATAAGCAGTCAAGTATAATCAAGGTTACTTTTCGACATAGTCACTGTAATAGATTGAGAAGTTTTTCATACCAGTAGGCAAGTTTTCCAATACCCTCTTCATAGAAGGTTACCGCCAGCGTGTTGAGATAGGTCTCCACGGTGCGGCGTCTTGAAGATTTTCGCTTGTGTGGAAGTGCTGTCCTCCAGACTTTTCTTCAGTTCACAAATAATGTAAAAGTCATGCGGTGCAAGATATGGACTGTACGCTGGATGATTGAACACTTCCCAACTAAATTTTGAAAGAAACTGTTAGGTCATGAGTTTGGTCTGGCACGGAGTGACTACCATTTTTTTCGGGAGCTGAAGACCGGTCTGATAGGACAGCGCTTCCGTCCCAATGAAAGTCTCCAAAACACCGTGGAGATCTATTCTCATCACGCTGTTGGCAACCTTCTATGAAGATGGTATTGGAAAACTCGTTCACCAGTATGACAAACGTATGGGTCTTCACAGAGACTATGTCAAAAAGTAACTTTGATTGCACTTTGACTCCTGGTTATAAAACCATTTTGTTATTTCACATTTGTCTTTATTTTACCTTCCATCGGAGGTTGAAAAAAATAACCCTCTTACTCTTTAGAATTATTTTATCATAATATATATATATATACAAGTAAAGTGACAGTTTTCAGAATTAAATACTTATTTCTTTCATTATCTTTTCTATAAATATGAAATCTTTCGGTGGTTTCTTAAAAATGTATTAACCTCTTCACCTCCAGATAATTTCATCTATATACAATTATAAATCTTCAAACAATTTTGATTTATAAGCCTATTGACCACTACTACAAACCATCTCACAACTAGGAGATAATTTCCACACAATAAAAGAGAGTGTTTTCACATAGGAATAATAAAAAACGCAATGATAGCACTTCAAGAAGAGATCTACTATAAAACATGGCGTGTGAAATACAGGTGATAAGGTTTGAAAAGCATTATAAAACTAAAAAGTTTAACTATGTAAACAATACAGTTTCTGTGTGTATTTCGGCTATGAAATTCAGTTGGAAATGCTCTGACCTATATACATATAACTTGAAACCGATTTCTGAATTATCCTTTTCTAAACAAAGTTTTTATCATGGCGAGTATCTAAATTGCATTTTTTTTTTCAATGTGACTTCTTCTTAATATGAAACAATTCGACTGCGAACAAAAACTGTTGATAAAAAAAAAAAAGAATTTTTTTTACTTTGATACTACTGTCATGAAAAATATTTTGAAACAATATATCAACAACAACATTCGTAGAAACCTTCTAATAATTCGATTAAAAATGTCTTTAATGGAAATGTAATCTAATACTGAGATTACCATTAAAGAAATAAACATTGAGTAAAATTAATACATTTTATTCGACGCCTCAATTTTCTTTTCTGTCATTCATCTTAAAACATTTAATTGAAAATGTGTCCTATAAACATTTTACGTTTAAATTATGTAGTTTTAAAATATTGCGTTTATGAACTCGTCTCCACACATAATATTGTAAAAAATTATCTCAGTGCAATACAAAATCCAAAACAAATTTAATAGTAAACGAAATCAAAGAACAGATAATATCAAAGTTACAAAGTTAATCACTTAAAGAGATTGTTAAATTTATATTTCCGTTTATTGTCTAACTTATCATTAATGTACTTCGTGTCATTTTGAAAGCCAGAGAAGAAGAATGATAAATTCATACATACGATAATCCTTACCTAAGTAAAAACACAAACTTTTGCAAAAATATTTTAATGAAACATTCCATACCTGTAACCGGTCCTCGAAAATTAATTAATATGGTTTTATTTTATTAACTCTCAGTCATGGATGTACGTTATAAATGACAAATAATCTTTATTTAAAGCAATGAAGTACCATGGAATTATTTATCTAGTTCCTTCATTAAAAAAATTTTATTGACTGATGACAACGAAAATTCCAAGTAATTGAAATATTTAATATTAAAAGTTACGAACATGCAATTGTTATTTTAATAATTAAAACAAACTTTGGTAATCAACTATCTAATAATAAACGACTATTGTTTTTTCTCAAAATCTAATTCAGATATTTATATGTAAAATAAACAGGCTTATATGTATATATGAGTTTCTGTTTAACTCCAACGTTAAAATTTAAGTGAAGTAATCAATAAAATTTCCATAGCTAAAAAGATGAAAAATGGTATTTCCAATTTCGCTTATAAAATAATAAAAATTTTCTTATAAATCATTAGTTAAATGTGGAAATATATTTTTAAAAATAACGAGTAAAAATTTTTTTTAAAAATTCTTCAGCTGAAGTTGAAAATGAATATGTCTCTGGAAGGTCTTCCAAAGAAGGAACCTATAAAACTTGTTTGTATATGGGAGACTAGGGAGGTTTGACCCATTTTTTACAAAATGATTTTTTTTTTATTTTTTGAATATTGAACCTAGAATGAAGTTTCATACATCAGTTTATTCGTTATACAATCAGTTATCAAAATAAAATTGCGACATAAGTGTAATAGATAAGAAAGTTAAAAAATAATTGATTTTAAACATGAGAAAAGAATGGGTCAAGGCTTCCCACATATGGGAGGCTTGACCCACTTTATTTTATACTGAAATATTTATTAAGGGAAATAAAAGCAGTTTAAAAAAGCGGAATAACTTTATGTTAGATGGTTTAATTATTATTAAATTTTTTTTTGTGTGAAAATGCGATGTGTAAACAAACCACCTTGGACGGAATTCAAGGTATAGGACAAAAATTCCGTTTTAATCACCCACTTTTTGTGACACTCGACCTGGAAACACTAGTTACCACAGAATTTGGGATCATCTCATTGTGTTCATCTTTGTGAAATTTGTCTACATACTTTCCTAAAATGTTTTGATAAATGTTAGGCAGAGGCATGAACTTTTAGCATTTCGTAACCTCTTCGTTCCTAAAGCTAAAATAATACTTCAAATACTCATTCATTGGTTATAAACAAACAAAATGACATCATAGATGACAGAAAAAAAGAACTTTTCGGAAATTGATATTTTAGGGGACTAGTAATTTAGGTTTACAAATAGGGATCTAAAATCCGTTAAAATATCAATTTAATTATCACTAACCCAAATTCACACAATCACAAATTTAAGGCCTTTAATCAAGTGAATGATATACAAATCCTCAAAACTTTTTATCGTAAAGGATTTAAGTTAAATAAGTATGAAAATTTCTCAATTTCTTGGCTATACCCTCTTGAAGGCGTTTTGCAAACTCAGATTAAAATAACATCTATTTTATGAGAAAATCCGCATACATTTTGCGATTTATTGGTTTGCTTTTAAAGCAAAAAACATTCAGCTATTAAGAAATGAAGTCAAAATGTAAAAAAGTCAAACAGTTTAGTTTTTATAGGAAAAGAATAGAGGTCCACGTATGTGGACCCAGGTCGTGAAGAGGTTAAAGCTTCTGCTTTCACTCTTTCTACTCTTTTCCATTCTTTCTATTACCCATAGGAGGTAATCCAATGAGTACTTTTTAAATTAAATAACAGCTCCTGTCAACTTTCCAATTTATATTTCATAAAATATTTTCTTGTTTCTATAGCAATTTTTCACATCTTCCTTTAATCAGTTTAAAAAAATTTTCTTTCTATCACCCCATTTTACTTGAGCTTTACAAAATTAATTTACATTATTTTGGAAATATAACCATTAACCCTTCATAATGTATAATGTATAATAAAAAGAGTTTCAAAAACACTTAATTAAAGGAACTTGAACCATCTAGTTAACCCTCCCTCACATTGATTGGGTCAAGCCTACACACATAGCCACTTTTTAATATATAGCACATGGTTATGTTTAGCCTAATTTACTGTTTAACCTTTATGCCTGGAATGAAAGTTCAATATTTCTACATTACTTAAAACCTTCTTACTTAAATTTCTGTGGTACATTTTGTCTGAGAAATGTTTCTTAAAAATACATTTTTTAAACTGAAAAATCTTCGCAATTGATTTTTTCACACCTGTTTTAATTATGTGCATGAAACAAAGACTATTGTTTGTGCATTTAAGTAGCTTTGGTAGCCACGTATTGACAAATCTCCGAAATTATTTTAAATATGAAAACTTGAGAGTATTTCAAACCTCACTTATGGTCAACCCTTCCCAGTCTTTCCTATACAGTTTTTATTAATTTCCATGCATAAATTTTGAACGGTTTTCTTTCTCTCCTTTTACTGTTATTGAAAACATCTTGGTGTCCTGGTGGTTCCATTTCATTTTCAGTGGGATCTAAAAATTATATGTTTGCTTGAAGCTTTACTCTAGTATCTTTTTATAGTGAATGTACACTCTTATCGACTGAACGCTCTTACACCACCCTAACATAAGTTTTAGAAAATCAGACATGACACTTTGTAGAACCACTGTTTATCTGTCATTAGTAAGCTACGAAATAAATAAATGGTATAACTAATTTATTTGGGACTTTTGAAGAATGACAAAGTTTGTGCCGAAATTGATTAACCCTTAAATGCCTAATTTTTCAAAAATCATTGTAATAATGTTCTTCGACTTTCATTTTTTAAATAAAAATGGGAAGGGAAAAATACTTAAAAAAAATCCTATTTTGTTTTAAGTATGGTTTACGGCTAAAAAACAGTTTGTTACTAATCGGCAATACTGGTCTTTAATTGAAAAAATAATTTTCCTTGATAAAATTCTATAATATTAAACACACAATAATTTTAGGAATTATAATAAGAAATAAATTTTACTTGCTCACTGCAGAACAAAATAGGGTATTTCGCAAGCTTCCAAAGAAAAAGAAAGAGCAAGTAGCAACAATTTATAAAAATAAATCTATCTTTATTCTTAAACATCACAAGTGTTGCCATATGCATGTTGAAAATCAATTTAATAATATTTTCAGAATGCATTTTATTGGCAACATTAGGCATTATAACTTCAATATTATTCTAGTAGTATTTTAGAAGCCTAAATTAGGTATGGTGCCGAAAAGCAATACCCGGCCTTTAAGGGTTACGATATGATAAATTTAATTTTTAAGTTGTAAACATGTCTTACATATTTAGAGTCGAAATGTGTGGTTTTCTTTCCTTTCTTTGGATGGATTTACTTTTGGATGATAATTTTGATTTACAAAAGGAACCAATACAATTCTTTTGTATATTTAATTATTGTTCATGCATAACTGTTGAATATTTTTTTTTTGAAAACATATTGTTCTTCTGGTGGTCACATTGCAATTTAGCTAGGATCTAATAATTATATATTTTGCTTGCAACTTCACTCTTGTATCTTTTTAATGCGAATGCCCACTCTTACACCGACCTAACCAAAGTTTTAAAAAATCAACCTTTAAACATTGTAGAAAAACTATATCTATTTTACAAGTAAGCAACGAACTAAATAAATGTTATACGAGTAACTTAGTTAATTGCAACTTTTGATGAGCTGAAAAGGTTTGTGCGAAATTGTTTGATATTATCATGAATTGAACTTTATAGTTTTAAAGATGATAAACAAAGTTAAATTTTCAGAGAGCAAATGTGTTTTTTTTAGGTGCGTTCGTAATTATATAAATACGTAGCACCTATAGTCGTCGTCTGGTACATCCGTCTGTCCGCATATAACAGCGCAAAAACCACCAACCGAATAGTTTGAAATTAAACGTTGTAGAATTTTCTCGAGTCATTACAAATTGAAAATCGAATAAAAAATATGAAAATCGAATCAAAAATGTAAAACATATTAATAGAAGTTCGCTTCATTATATTAAATCCTATCATATGTAATTCATTCAGTGATATCCCATGATAGGTCATGATCCTTAGGTTGCTATGGTGATTTAAGATGGAGTCCTATTATTTCCGTATTATCGAATTTAATATGTAGAATCTTAATAAATTTTGCATTCATGCATTTTTTCATAAAAGAGCAACAGTTATTGCGCCAAGATCTGAATATTTATATATAGGACTAATTATAGTACGAACGTACCTCATTTGCCCCGTTTGACGTACAGTTTCCAACTTGTTCTTTTTATTTTTAAAACACCTTTTCCTTTTAATGATCGCATTACAATTTTAGCTGTATCTAATAATTACGTTTCGCTTGCGGCTTCATTCTATTATTTTTTAATGGCTAATGTTCACTCTACACCGGCCTAATGAAAGTTTTAAAAAATCAATCTTCAAACATTGTAGAAGAACTATATCTATTTTACAAGTAACCAACGAACTAAATAAATGTTATAACTAAGTAAATTTAACTTTTGATGAGCTGAAAATGTTTGTTCCGAAATTGTTTGAGATAACCATGAATTGAACTCTGTAGTTTTAAAAATGATAAACAAAGTTACATTTTCAGAGTGCAATGTGTTTTTTTTTGGGAGGGGGGTGCGTTCGTAATTATATAAATACGTAGTGCTCATAGTCATTGTCTGATCCAATCGTCTGTCTATTCGTCTGTCCGCATATAACAGCGCAAAATCCACCCAACCTAATAGTTTGTAATTTAATATATATAAACGTTGCAGAATTTTGTCGAGTCATTTGAAATTTTATGAAAATTTAATCAAAAATTAAAAAAATATTAATAAAAATTAGCTTCATTCTATTCAATCCAACCATACGTCATTCATTCAATGATAGCCCATGATAGAAAATTATTCTAGGTTGCTATGGTGATGACGTCCTATTTAAGATGGAGTCCTATTACTTCCGTATGACTGAATTTAATATATAGACTCGTTTTGTATTCATGCCTTTTAGCATAAGAGTGCAACAGCTATTGCACCAAGATCTGAATATTTATGAAACATGTTATAGTACGAATGCATCTCATTTGCCGCGTTTGACGCCCCATTTCTGACTTGTTTTCTTTGAATTTGTATTGATTTTGGAATGTATACTTTATTTAATACATCTTTTAGTTTATGTTTTAGATTACGTAATGCATTAGTTTATTTAAAGTTTGGCGAAAATACAAGAAAAATATTTGAATAAATTTCATATTTTGGAAATTCTAATTTGAATTTGATATTACAAGACAGTTGTGCGATAATTTATTTTAAATTATTTTTTTACTTTAGCAATGTAATGTAAGTAATTACCAACGGGCTGTATGGTAATTACTTATGGTAAACCAATTTTTTAGATGAAGTAATCACTTTAGCTTTTTTTTAAAACGGCAAAACGTATAATATTTTATTCAAATTTCGAATTTACACATGCACGTTATGATAGAATAAATTATGGTTAACTTTTAGTTATTTACTCAATATAAACCAATATCCCTAAGAAATGAATAAATTTTTAAAAATATGCTTATCCATAACGAGATAATTGAAATTTTGAATCAGCTCATTTTCTGAATTTTGTTTCAAATTTTTTAAAAATCAGATGCTTCTTAATAAACGCTTTATTTAAATCTAAGAAACGCAAGTATGGATTATGGTACAATCACTAATTATAAGAGAATATTAATGATTGATTTATAACGTAATTGAGTAACGCCTTGATCATATATGTGCTAATTTTTAAAACATTTAAAATAAGACGGTTATAATTGTGATTAGATTCATTTTGAAAAGATCATTTTAATATTTGTTTTAAGCAAAAAAATCAAGTGCTTTTTAATAAGAATTTTATTCAAATATAAATAAAAATTATTGTAAATACGCAAATTTTATAGCAATGTTTTGATAAAGGATCAGGGTCCAAAAGCTGCGTTTTTGGGCCATAAAATAGATTAAAATTCAATTATGCTATACTAACTTAATTATTTTACTTTTTAATATTAGAAGGTCTATATTGTCCGATTTTAACAATAGTTTTCATATTTTATTCAGATTTATATGTCTTACATAAGCTCAAAGTTCGTATATAATTCGCAGTTTTGATGAAAAATACTCAATTTCTGCTATTTTTACCCCAATTATTTATATGAGCGCAATCTTGCAACACTTTCTTCTTGACATATATTATAAAACACATAAAAATATACAAAATATGTTAAAATAAATGTGTTGCAAAGCTGCGCTCATAGCAAAATATTAAAAATATAGAGAAAATTAATGATAAAAATAAGAGAAATTTCATATTTTTCATCAAAACTACAAATTACACGAACTTCGAGCTTGTGTAAATCATATAAATCCGAACAAAGAAAAACAAAAACTTTTGTTGAAATCGCACAATATATACCTTTTAATATTAAAAAGTGAAATAATTAAGTCAGTATAACATAATCGAATTTCAGCCTTATTTCATGGGCCAAAAACGCGGCTTATGGACTCTGATTCTTTATATGATAATATTGAGTAACCTGATTAAATGCATGATTATTCATATTCAAAATTATTAAATTAAATTTCCGGTAAAACCATTATAGAAAGATTATTTTTAGGATAGCTTGAAGCACATAAATCAAATACTTTTTAATAAGCATTTTATTCGGTGACAGAAAGTGCGCGAACACGAATTATATTAAACGTCAAAAAATTTCGGCAGTATTGAACTTCAGCTTAACAATGAAAAAATAATGTCCTTACAAAGTATTTTGTACTTTATTTAGTCAATAAACTCTTAATTAACGTTGTTAATCTTCCTTTTCAAGAAAGATCATTTCTAGAATTATCTGAGACTAGCTAATTGAATACTCCATATTAAACATACAATTGTGTCAGTGTTACGACATAAATTAACTAACATCGCATGTATCTCTTTTCTTTCTCTAAGCCAAAGCCGAAAAATTAATCAGTTCATTCTTACCTGAGAATTATCTGTCAATCAAATACACTAAAATACCTGGAATTATTTCAATAAAACACTCTGTAACCGACAAGTGACTAAGAAAATTAATTAAAGTTCTGTAATTTTATTAACAGCCTGTCATGGACACATGTTAAAATCACTAATGAGATTTATTTGAAGAACTTAAGTGTCTTGCAACAAGTTATTTCGTCTCTTGATATAAAAAGCATTATAAAACAATAACCAAAGAAAATTTTAAAAATGTTGAATTCGTAAATATTAAAATTTACTAACGTCAGATTTTTCTTTTAACAATTCAAACAAACTGGCATAATCTGAAAAGCAACTAATAATTCACCATTATTGCTATTTAGAAAGATAGATATAAGTATGTTAGATAAATATATTCGCACATTTGACTTTTTTAAAACTATAACAGTGAAATTTACCTAAAATGTCATTAAGATTTGTATAATTAGCAAAAGGGTTTGTAAAACAACATTTTCCGATTTTTTATTATAAAATAACGAATAATATATTTTTTTAATAAACTCTTTAGCTGAATTTGAAAATGAGGGAAATTTTTCATATAAATCACCAATGCCTTTATATTAAGGAAAAATGAATTAAATGATTACACAGTTTCCAACATGCAAAACTTTTCAATTTTATCCAAACAAATAATTGAAACTTGTACCACTTTTTTACATTATCACATTTACAACAAAGATGAGAATATCTATTAAAAGTTTTATTATAATATATTTTAGTTTTGAGAATAGTTTGAGATTAGTGTTTTTAATTAAAATTGTATATTTTAGTTTTCTGAAAGTTATTATCTTCAACCCAAACTGAGTAAGGTATATTTATGGGTATATATGGGTATATGGGTATTTATACATATGGATTAAGGCTATATTTTTGTTTAAATACGTGGGTTCGCGACCCCATGTTCTATGATAATTTTTCCATCCACTTGCTGACTATTACCACACCTCTGAATTTGTTGGTCGAATTTGGCAACACCCTATATTTATAAACGTATATACAAATTAAACTTTCCGACTTATTTTAACAATTTTACGATTTAATTCTATTAGTGTTTTTAAAATTTGGTGACAGTTAAGTCCTGTCACAACTTGCGTTTATTTAAACAGATTTAAATATATATATAATACAGAGATGATTTTATAAAAATGCACTTCCCAGATTAGAATAAATGAAATTTTTTTATGTAAATGACATATTTCTTAAATATATAAAAAGAAATGTGTTAAATAATTACTTTTAAAATATTTCCCAAATGAATAGTTTCAAACGTTATAAACACTATTGAGACATGAGTTAGGTATACTAAATTGTACGCCTTTTATCACAAATGATATAAAGAAATATTAACTTACCAATTTAAATTATTACTTTTAGAATATGAATATTTGGTTGTTGTTTTTACCCATTTATGCCTAGCGTCTCAAAATTGGGACGTTATGATATTTCGGAAATAAATTAATATTGTTTTAGATATCATTCTTTTTTCTATTTTTTATATTTATTTTACTCAATTTCCACACAAAGTATTCATATTAATATAATGAATTAAGTTTTGTGTTATATACATAGCAGTTATTTTTAAACAAAGAACTGAAAAGAGGGAGGGGAGCGGGAACAAATGGGTTAAAACTTGATGTCAAGTAATTCATATTTTTGGAAAACACTTAATCATAAAATACAGTTTTAAGTATTGTATACAATAGCTGACATATATGGAATATAAATATATATACACTTGTACATATCAGATTAATTTATAATTGAAATTTTACTAACAAGATTACTTGAAAAATTCTGAAGATGATCATTTCAACATTTAATTCATGTTTATTATAATTTAATAAATAAAAATATATTAAAACAAATAAAAAAGATAGAAAATTGTATTATGATTTAAAGACTATGAATACGTAATTTTAGAAGCACTCTATTTATGTGTGAAAACTTTAGTTAAGCTAGATTCCTAAGCTTAAAATATTAAAGTGAACTTTCGACAATAAACGAAGAATAAAGGGGAAAATAATTGAATCGTTTAATTTATAATTTCTCATTCGTGTATTTAAAATGGTGACTCTTGTTAGACTTTTTTTAAAAAGTATATTATTTTTATTGAACGTGAATTGTGACGAAGGTGTTACGAAAAATACTATGATAAACTTTAATTACACGTCCCCATTCTCGTTCTTTATTAAATAAAGTGACGATGTGTGAAATATTATACTTACTTTCTTAACAAAAGGTCACTTAAATATTTTAATCGACAAATTAAGTAATAACTTTTACAACCTGTTAAACTTTTAATCTTTTACTTGTAAGAAGGCGGAATTGTAATTACGTGCTCTTTTACGATGAAAAAATCCTTAGAGTCATCGAATATTTTTATACTGCATGAATGGAATCCCATTTCAGAATTCTTTCTAAATTTTAGTTAGTGACTTGATCCCTTAAAAAAATAACAAATGATTTTATTTCTTATCTAAAAATAATAATAAAAATAAATGTTACAGATTGTGTGTGTGTGTGTGGGGGGGGGGGGGGAATCCTACATTATACACTGACGGAAAAAAAAAATCCCAACACCAAGAAAGACTTGTGTTAGATAAACGAAATTTGGTAGGCGTGTTTATACATCTGAAAGATTACATCGATTGAAATTTCGGGCTTCGCGCATAAGTGTGGCGTTAGTAGCGCCACTCAGAACTTGCAGATCAGGTTTATTTTAAATGCGTGCTGTAAAGTTCGTGGGCGTTATTTAGCATCGAAATGTGACGTATTGAGTTGATGTTAGCCAAGAATGTCTTTAACAAGACAAAAAAGCCACTGTCAACAGCTCACCGAGTTGGAACGAGGTCGCATTTTCGGGCTACGAGAAGGTGGATTTTCTTTCCTCGATATTGCAGAAAGACTTGGCTGGGATGTATCCACTGTGCTTGATTGTTAGAAGCAGTGGTCAAGGGATGGTACTGCCTCAAGTAGACCGGGTTCTAGACGGCCACGTGGCACTCCGGAGAGGGAAGATCGCCGTATTCGGCGTACGACTGTGGCGCATCGTACTGCGTCTGCGGCAGAAATTCGAGCTGCAGTTGGTACCACAGTGACACAAAGAACTGTTAGAAATCGGTTACTTCAAGGACAGCTCCGAGCCAGGCGCCCTGTAGCGTGCATCCTACTGACTTCAAGCCATTGCCATTTGCGACGCCATCAGTGTTGCCAGATGGGCTACTTTTTTTTTAATTCAGATTCTTGATTGGCACCACTTTTTTGAAAAGGTAAAATGCGACTTATTTAATGACATATTAATTAAGGCGGAAACTATGGCAATTTTACCGTTACAAAAAAGTGGTGGCAATCAAGAAATCTGAATTTTAAAAAAGTAGACCACTGGCAACACTGGATGCCATTGGTGTCAAGCCAGAGCTCATTGGAGGACGGAGTAGAGATTTGTTGTGTTTTCTGATGAAAAAGAAACACAACACATCTCCATTCCGCCCACCAATGAGCTCTGGCTTGACACGAATGGCGTCGCAAACGGCAATGGCTTGGAACCAGTAGGATGCACGCTACAGAGCACCTGGCTCGGAGTTGTCCTTGAAGTAATCGATTTCTAATAGTTCATTTTGGCACTGTGGTATCAACTGCAGCTCGAATTTCTGCCGCAGACGCAGTACGATGCGTCGCAGACGCACACGATGCGCCGCAGACGCACACGATGCGCCGCAGACGCACACGATGCGCCGCAGACGCACACGATGCGCCGCAGACGCAGTACGATGCGCCACAGTCGTACGCCGAATACGGCGATCTTCCCTCTCAGGAGTGCCACGTGGGCGCCTGGAACCTGGTCTTCTTGAGGTAGTACCATCCCTTGACCACTGCTTCCAACAATAATGCACAGTGGATAAATTCCATCCAAGTCTTTCTGCAATATCGCGGAAAGAAAATCCACCTTCTCGTAGCCCGTATATGCGACCTCGTTCCAACTCGGTGAGCTGTTGACAGTGGCTTCTTCGTCTTGTTAAAGGCATTCTTGGCTAACATCAACTCAATACGTCACATTTCGAAGCTAAATAACGCCTACGAACTTTACAGCAAGCATTTAAAGTAAACCTGATCTGCAAGTTCTGAGTGGCGCTACTAGCGCCACACTTATGCGCGAAGTGCGAAATTTCAATCGATGTCATCTTTCAGATGTATAAACACGCCTACCAAATTTCGTTTATCTAACACAAGTCTTTCTTGGTGTTGGGATTTTTTTCCGTCAGTGTACATTGAAACTAGTTACGCATAGGAAAATAACTTATTATAACTTTTGGAAAACTTAACGTCATTGATTTAAATTTTCATTAAATATAAAAATTGTAACTAATTTTAAATTTATAGTATGTTTTCATTTTATACCGTATGCAAATTAATAAAGGGATATTTCTTTAGTATGAGTACTTCAACATACAACGAAATGTTAATGCATTTTGTTAATTGAGGTATGAATTAAATTAAAGGCTTAATTTTTCTATTAATTTCATTAATTCATTCATAATCGCAGAATTGACGTTATTATGTCAGCGTGATTATTCAACAATAACAGAAGACTAACTGAAACGAAAAAAATAATAATAGAATTCTTTAATTAAGGATTTATAACTTTTTGTATTTCAACAAATGAGTCGGGATATAATGTATGATGGTCATTCCGAATGAATAATTGAGAAATTTACGAAAAGTAAGTAAAAAGAAATAAATGAATAAGTCAAATTATTTATTGAAAAATTCGACGTCGAGTGAAATAATTATCATACATTAATTAATAAAGAGTGCTTAAATTAATTTTAATCGAATTAAATAATTGCCATTGTAATTTGTTAAGCATTTAATCATGCATTTCAAAAGAAGAAGAAAAATATATCGTTTAAATAGTAATTAGATAACTTTTTAATAAAATAAACTTCCAGTATTTTTGTATTAGCACTTTATGTACTAAATTATAAATTCATGAAAATTTTATCTTCTAAAACATTTTTCGTGAATTGTTTAAACTACATTAGAAGATTTACATAATCAATTAATAAATTTTAGAAGGATTTTAGAAGAATTTAGAAGGATTAATTAAATTTGTATTGATAGGGATTTAGTGGAATATTTATTACCACGTTCACATCTTTTATTTTAAATATTTTTTTTTAGCATTTTGTAGAATTAGGAAATTTACAAATATAATGTTCTTACAATAGAAATATTTCCGAATTGAACCCCCTCCCCCCCTTCCCAACGCCAAGAAAGGTGAAAAGATGCAAAGGCAAACTTTCGGGCCACTGATGGTTTCGTTAGCCTTGGCCGAAAGTGTTCGATGGAGGCCCGTTATCAATGAAAGTTACGGCTCCGTAAAAAAAGTGTCACGCTGGACACAATAAGGCCGCAAGAAAATTGGCCGTAAGTACAAGAAGTTGCCCACAATCGTGCCACTAACTTTTCAGTAAAAGTGTTAGATAGCCTTAAACTGCCCACAATTATTATTTTACTGGCCATTAAAAATAAAAGCTAACCAGAAGCTAGCCTATGTCCTACCATTTGTGGTTGTAATAAATTAAATTTAGCCCGAACCTGCCCACAAAAAAGCCTATTATGGTTATTTAAACTGTAATCACTAGCCACGGTTGTGCCATAATGATTGTTTAGGTATAAATCAAAATTTATTCTATAAAAGAAAATACCTTTTTAGCATGCTAATTAAATGATAAAATATATTTACAGGATTATAAAAATCTTATAATTATTTAGGTACGCTTTTCAAGAAATTCAAATTCTTTCACTTTGAACTTTTTCAAAAAAAATTCCAAAACACAATACTTCACATAATGCATTCATTTTTTTGTTTATTTATTCACTTACATATTTACAAAATTTATATGCAATGCATATTTAAATTGTTGCATTTCATAAAAATTTATAAAGTATATAATTGAAGAAATAACTAATCAATTAATTCATTACCAAATATTGTATTTTGAGCATTTTTGAAAAAGTTCAAGTTAAAGTAACTTGATTTTCTTGATAAATATATCTAAACAATTATAAGATTTTTTTTTAACCTGCCAAAACATTTTATCATTCAATTAACCTTTTTAAAAGTATTTTATTTTAAAGAATAAATTTCGAATTTATGCTTAAATAATTTACATGATTTTAACATAGTTTATTATATATTTTGTATTCAAATGTGACATGTTTGTGATATTCTTTTTACTTAGATTTTCACTATATTTTACACAGGTTAGTTGGTAAATCTATTAGATTATGCTTATTCAACAAAGTTTTATTAAATCATTATAATCTAAATTTTTGCATCATTTCTGATCATTTTTCATTCAAATATTATATAAAAATAAGTTTAAATCTTTATGTAGTAATCAAATGACAGTATAATATTCCTCATATATTTTTAAATTTTGCTTTTATGAGATAATATTTAGATATTTCTCTTGCAGTTTAATAGCCAAACATTAGAAAAAAATATATTATCAACTTTTTCAAAATCCTTGAAAATTATTTATAATTATTAGAAATGTAAATAATAGTTTAATACTGATTTTAAAAATATATTAAATTAATCTTGATATTTCTAAATTTTATTAAAATTTTAGTTAATCAAATTTTTTCGAGTATAAATTCGTAAATATTTTCTCCTGGTAGAAGAAAATAAAACACCTTTCTTTTTAGTCACATTTTTATATTTGCACTAATACAAACTATTTTAAAGAATGTAATAACGATAATTATAAGGTTTAAAAGTTATTTGGGCAATCGCTTAAAAATTAATAAAAATAATTAAATAAAGAAAAATAACTATTGATAAGAATTTTACACTACTTTATCGAAGATTACATAATGTATGTTTATAAAATTTTTGTGCATTCATAAAGACTATAAAATAAAATAAACTATTTAATGCAATTTAACCGAAAGATACAAAATGTATGAGTATAAATTCTTAAATACTTTCTCCTGGTAGAAGAAAATAAAACACCTTTCTTTTTAGTCACATTTTTATATTTGCACTAATACAAACTATTTTAAAGAATGTAATACTGATAATTATAACGTTTAAAAGTTATTTAGGCAGTCACTAAAAATTAATAAAAATAATTAAATAAAGAAAAATAACTATTGATAAGAATTTTACATTACTTTATCGAAGATTACAAAATGTATGTTTATAAAAATTTTGTGCATTCATAAAGACTATAAAATAAAATAAATTATTTAATGTAATTTAACCGAAAGATACAAAATGTATGAGTAAAAAATTCTTGCGTATTCATAAAAACTAAAATATAAGTATCAAACAATAATAATGAAATCAAATGATGCAAAAGATAGGTTCTGCGATTAATAAATTTGCAATGAATAAACATAACTTAAAGACTTACCGAATCAATACGGACGCAAACATACAATGCAATGCTATATATTGAAATGAAATGAGTGACCGGTTGTAGCTTTGTTATCACCCTACACGAATAGCACGAATGAGAATGACGCGGCAAAAAAAAATCCAAAGCTGGGTGGGGTGGAGAGTAATTCTAGGAAAGATTCTCCTTGACCTTGCTTTACCGCCTTAGCGATACGAAAGCGGTATTTGTTTTGGGGGGAAGGGATGGAGGATATTTTTATAAGTCCTTAAAAGCATGATAAATAAAATTCACTTATTTCTTAAATCATATATTTTTGAATAGCTGAGATTAAATTCTAACCTGGTTAGTGTTTACTTTTCTGACTTTGGTTGCAGAATTTTTGTTTTATAAAGTTATTTTCATTTTTACAAATTTGAAAAGAACGCTACCATATGCAGTGTTGAATTCAGAGGGTGGCGATAGGGAGGGGGGGGGGGGACATTCCCCCCGGAGAAATGAGATGTCCTCCCCCGAAAGATTTGAGATTTTGTGTTTTTAATGGTCAATATGAACATCCCCCCCCCCCCCCCTTAGAGCTGCAGAAATCCCTCCCGGTGAAAAGCGTCCTGAATTCTACTCTACCCATAGGTTTAACATTAGCTTGCGACTTTCTTTGTACTTCATATATACATATATACATATGTGTTTCGTTCTCGCAAAAATGTACAGTCAAACTTATTTATTTATTTATTTATTATTATTATTAAACAAATAGCACTTGTAACTGACATTTTATTTATTTATTGTTATTTTTTTTTAAATCTAAATCTGTTCTGTAATTCTTCCGTTTTCTTAACATTTGTTTTCATGTAGCTGGCATTGAATTAACTATTTTTATGCAGATGAAAAAATATATATGGCTTTAACTATAACTTTTATTAGTGAAATAATCATAATAAAGCAAATAAATATGCATAAATCATTAGGAATTTAATAGAGGCAAGGAATTTTATCTTTTTTTACCTTTACACTGAATTCACAACTTTAAATCTTATATTATTTTGTTTTACATTCATTGTTTTCAGTATGACGATAAAAAAATATCCATGCAAAGATATCGAAGATTAGTTTGGAAATATTATTTTATATTTTGTAAAAATATTTTAAAACTAAATAAAAATATCTAATCTATTTTGCTGCATTAAATATAAATCTCATAACGTATTTATATTTTTACTAAAACCCACATTTAAAGTAATTAAGATTAATTTAAAAGAAATGAAGAAAAAATACATTTCCTCTCTTTAAATAAATATGTCGGTTAGGTAATATTAGCCCTCCACTGTCTAAACGATGAGGATACATTAAATGCTTGCCGGAAATTGCCCTCAATGATTCACCGGTAAAATAAACGCAACTGTTTTCTCGCTTCCGATCCCTAGCCTGTTTGGTGATAGCTGCCGTAATTACCGGCGCGTCACTTATGGCACTGTATTGTTTGGCTACAAATGGCCTTAACTCACCCTGGCCGCAACGAATACGCCATGCGGCCCGAAGTTAGGTGTTTGTTGGGTCCTTTGAAAAATAGTTTTGTCTTGTGTAACCCATAATGCTTTTGGAATAAGATAAAGCTATGTATCTATAACTCATTCCAAACTGTATTACAATTGATCGATGTATTAAATGATTTTATAACAAGTTATTTTAATTTTACTTATAAGTACAGTCAATAGATAAAGGGTTAAGTCAGAAGAATAAAACATACTCTATCAAATTCTGTAATATTTATTTGTTAACATGATACCTTCAGTACTTATTGCCTATTGAAATAATTTATTTAATATCGATAAAGTTAAAAAGAAAGAAGTACAATATTGTGAGACATTACTATTAGTTATGCATGTAATTACAACACAAAGGTTATTGCAACTTCTTCTTTTAAATTAAATAGAATCATTTTAACAATCTCTGTATTGTTAAATTCTTATTTGTCTTCTTGTTGTTTGTATTCTTATTAGATAAACGTATGAAATTACAAAAGGATATAATTATTCAAAAATTTACATTGCTGAATCTAAAACCGTTTACTGGTTTTAGTGGCAGGAAACGCTTAAAATTCACAAAATTTCAAATATTATAACTCTATAAGATTGGTCGCACAAAAATGATTTTTTTTCTTATTTTACTCTGTAGGGAACATGGAAAGTTTTTTTTTTTTTAATATTAGTAATAGGACCAATGGATGTTCTAAAAGCTTGAATTTCGTAACTTAAAAATATAATTATTTTGATTTGAATGGTTTTAAAATAATGAAGAACAACATTTGAAATTGAAACTATGCCTCTAAAGCTAACGGCTCAGGAATTAACTGTTGGAAAACGATAAGATTAGACTTTATACACTTTGCAGTAGATAAGAATAGTACACTTTGCTTAGGCAAGACAATTTAAAACTAGTCGGATGTGCCAATCCGAAAACTTTCTTCTATCTCAAACATGTTAATACTTCAGAATTCGATAGCACAGTGCCAAAATTAAATGACAATCTATGCCCATCGTGAGGATTCTAAAGATATTAAATTCCGTGTATTAGTTCTTGAGGTATGATTATCGATAAAATCGTGTAAATCACACAAAATGCAGCTTAGCAGAGCCAACTGTTGGTGGTTTACAAAAAAACCTAATTAGGAACAACTTATGTCAACATCTAACTGAATCCGAAGTTAGATGCAAATCCGTGCATTAGTTTTTAAAATAAGGCTATTGTAAAAATCGTGAATCCAGCATAGCAGCGCCACCTATTGGACGATTGACACGAAAACCTAATCAGCAACAACTTGTGTGAACGTCTAATTGAATTTGAAGTTTCACCAAATCATAATCAGAACCAATATTTATGAAGGTATACCTGAATCTGAAGTTTGATTAAAATTCGTGCATTAGTTCTTGAGATAGAGCTTTTGCAGAAATCGTAAAAAAATGCAGCATATTAGCGTCACCTGATGGGCGATTTACACCAAAACACGTCACCAACACTTACTGAATCTGAAGTTTTATGAAAATCCGTGCATTAGTTCTTGAGATACAGCTATTACTGAAATCGTCAAAAAGGCTCCATAGCAGCGCAACCTGTTGGCCGATATACGCAAAAAAACTAATCACCACCCTTTTATATCAAGTTCTATCTTAATCTAAAGTTTTGTGAAACTCTGCTCATTAGTTCTTGAGATACCACAGTCTCATAGAGTGACAGACATACATTTTCTAAAAAAAAATCAAATCGTGTTCAGGACCTTCTAAAACGTATAAATACACCTTGAACGGAAAGTCGAAATTTTTAACAAATACAATACTTTCTTCTTGTAAAGCTAGAAGCAAGTAAAAATGTTTTACTATTATTCATTTAAATATGTGGAGAAAACAAGATTATTCAGTGTTTCTTAATTAATGTATTTTAATGCATTTAAAAAGTTCAAAGAGAAATGCATTTTTATGCATTTTAAAAGTTCAAAGTGAAATGCATTTTTATGCATTTCAAAGCCCTGCTCAAAAGTTTTAAATGCATAACAGTTTTTTAAGAAATAATTTGGTGCTAAAACATTAAGATTAATGGTCAGTGAACATTTTAATTTATAAATAACCGAAACTTAAAAAAAGAATAGTTAATTACGAATGAACGGATATAGAATTAAATTTGAAACTATTTCATAAAGTGTAATAATTTCTTAAAGAGATACAGGACCTTTAAACTTTCCAAAAATAATTTTTTTGCTTTTAATGTATTCTGATCTTTAAAAATGTTTGAGCAATGTACAAAAACCACATTCAAAAATCTGCTTTATTTCTTCAATCATGATCATTTATACACAGCTAGTATAATGGAAGATATCTGGATATTGAAATTTTAAGATGCGTTTTCTCAGATTAGTAAATTTTGAGTATGCGCGCACTGTTATTTTTTAACAATATCTGGGCAATGACTCAACAAATGATAAAATGGAAAATACCAGACTATAATTGTGTCTTTCTAATGGCGCAATCTGTTTGAAAAATATCGATATTAACCCTTTCCAAAAAAAAAAAAAAACTTCCGAGAGCCATTTTAGCAACTTTTCTGAAATTTTTAAAATTCTGAAACTGCTTTCTTAATAAAATACGAAAAAGTAAAAAGTTCCTATTTATAGTTTCTTCCCTTCCCGTTTCTAACGTTAATTTTGTTAAAAAAAAAAAAAAAAAAAAAAAAAAAAACATTTACTATTAAATATATACATATATATATTATATATATATATATATTATATATATATTTCTAGAAGTCACTTCTGGAACTCCTTTCACGCATTCGCGAGATTTCTCTCTTTCTCTTTCTCCGTTTTAGGTTATTATCAGAGGGATTTCCGTTCGTACGCATGAGCTGGGAAACTTAAATCATCAACAAAGAAATATATGATGATGTGATAGTTTCTGCACGTATTCTAGGGATTTTGTTTATTTTTGGTGTTTTAGAAGTGGGTCGAAGTTTGATTGGGATTTTCTTTTCCTTTTTTTTTAACCTTCCATTCTTGCATGAATAGGGTTGATACATTTTTTTTAATACGTGAATTGGGAATGATGCGTGCGGAGACATACTTGGAAAAGAGAAGACAGAATGGGGAGAGGGTTTTTTTTTTCAGTTTCTTTGAGAAATCTTGGTCAGATTAGAAAATTTAATCTACTAGGTTGATCAAAAAGTTCTGGGAAATTTGTGAAAGTTGCGTTGTTATGCGCAAATAAACAAGAAAAGCAACAATGACTATTCTTCAAAGTAGAGACCATCATAGTCCACGACTTTCTGCCATCGTTCTGAAAGATTCTGGATTTGCTGGAAGTACCATGGTGCTCCTTGGAAGCGAAAAACTCTTGGCAGGCTTCTTCAACTTCATTAAAGGATTCAAATCGACGGCCTTTAAAAAAGTGTAGCATTGATCGAAAGAGACCATAATCGGATGGAGTCACGTCTGGACTGTACGGGTGGAGTATCGAAGAATTTCGATGCCGTCCAACTGTGCTATATATATGATACAAATTCTGGTACCTATTAGTTTAAAAATTTCCCAGAACTTTTTCCTCAACCTAATATCTAAAAATCAGAAAATCCTTCAGCTGTGATTTTTCAAGGTTCATAGAAACATCCAGTTATAACGTTTTAGCCTAATATAGTACATTTTATTCTCTGCTATTTATCTTTTTTTGCGATTATTATTTTTATTTTTTTTATCCCGTGCCCTTTCAAAATGGGTAGTATAAAGCAAAATAAACATATACAAATAGAATTTAACCATGTTCTAGACAAAATGTCTCTGGATATGTTCGGATATCTGTATGATATAAACTTAAGAATACAGCTGGGGCATTCTCACAATCTTTTGGGGACTTTTGGGGGAAAAAATCTGGTGAAATTAAATTTGCTAAAATAACATTTTAATCTGATAGAAGGATGCCTTAATGATTCAAAATAAAGAAAAAATGGTCAGCAGCGAATTTTTTTTTTATTTAACTGAGTTTTATGTTAAACTTAAGTTATGGAAAATTAAATTTTACGAGTTTAATTTTCCTTACCATTTTACATCTAAAACTTTTTATTTTCTTCTAAATTTTTACTGATAATGAATTTGCATAGTACCCACATGTTATTAAAATATGAAATAATAACAATGTGGTATTTTTAGTACAAAATTTTGGTACAACATTGTCTTAAAGGGGTATTAAAGAAGAGACGGTAAGGTAAAAAAAAGGGGGATGATATAGGAAAAAAGGGACGAAATGGGAAAAAAGGGACGGTAAGGATGGAGCAGTAAGGAAAATTTCCACCTATTTTAGGCAAATCATGTAAGACTAAGTGATAGCCACAATGTTCATTGATTTTTAGAAACAGTTGTTAACATTGGATTAAATTATTATTATTATTTTTTTTTAATTTACCTCGAAAAGTGCAGGAATAAACCTTGGAGACGGCGAGACTACCCATAAAGCTCGGATCTTAAAATTGATATTTAAATGCTGATTTAAATTCTGCAGTAAATTTCCTGTCAATGAATTTTAGACATTCTTTCTCTAGCGTACTTCTGCATGAGAAAAAACTTGAAAAAAATTCTGTGGCTGCATCTGAAGTGATTTTCTGTATAAGTTTAGCAAGAGGGACGGTAAGGATGAAAAACACAGGGACCAGAGTTAAAAAAATAATATCAACCGTAAAAATGTGTGCAGTGTGACAGCGTTTCTGTCCCATACCTATAATTTTTATTCAAAATTAATTAAAAACATAATTGTTACTTTTAAAATCACATTATCCCCCCCCCCCCTCTCTTTCTTATGCTGAAATATGTAATTAAATTCATTTCTCAAAACCATTCAGCTTTTATTAAAAGGTTTTCTTTCTAAAAACATCTTCATTTCTAGCCGCAAAGATTCAGTCCTTTTTTTTCTTCTTTTCCGTATCTGTCTGCTACCGCTCCCAGTGCAAAGAAATAAATAAGAATTAAATGGCACATCTGCTAGTATCAAGGTCTGCATTTAATTCCATCGGATTTTTGCGCGCCACATTGATAAGAATTTTTATCTCTACTAATACGTGAACGTTCCATATGTATTAACAATTAAAAAGAAAAATGAACAGATCTTATGGGAAGCATGTATTTATCGTGTCTTGTGATCGAGCTAAAAGCCAGATGCCTGATTTCCAACATTTTTCTCAGGCAGCGGTCTTCTTTGTATGATCTGTTGTATAAACAAGTTTCGCTTTTCTGACGCATTTCTCATCGTATTAGAATCGCTTGCTTGCAATCCCGGCCTCCCCCGTCCGATTGTATCATCACATTTTTGCGGTAATGTTTATCGCCAAGACCCTTTGTTCATTTTCGCGCAGTCACCAAAAGTTGTAAATTGGCGATTCTGTGCAACGCCAAGATTTCTTGACTTCTTACAAAAACCACACTTCTGTTTCAGCTTTCAACATGTAAAGTTATCTAAAAAGGACAGGCGCTTCGGCGCCCTATGTATCTATGGGGGTCTCTCTCTCCCATTGTTCTTTAACTGAACCACCTAACGATGCTTTTAAATAAAGAGTAAGTCCAGTAAATTATTAGTTGGAGTTTTTTTTTAGCATTTAGAACCCGGTCTTCAAATCTATGCTACATACTTATTGGTGCATCGCCTATATTTTTTTCTCCAACTTAGTTAAAAAAAAAAAAAAAAAAAAAAAAAAAAAAATGCACGTTAGAGAGAGAAATTCACCCCCCCCCCCCCCCTTAAAATCATTCAATTACCCCATTCAAGTACTCTTGCAATAATTTTCTTCAAATTCTTGGACTGGATATTTTTCAACCATGCCGGACAGTGTGCCTTCCTGGTGTGCCGTCATATCCCGCACTCATTACATCCTGCGCTCGATGGATAGGTGCGAATTTCTCCGTCGGACAGTGATGGAACCCAGTCTAGTGTCTCTTCGCTCACCAGCTGGACATCTTCGAGCCGCTCTTGTTTCGCCGGTATGCCTCCTCCCCCCCTCTGATGTTGCTACGGTTATTTTCTTCGTGCCTGCTCACCATCACCTCCCCCAGATGTGTTGTTGAATTGATCTTATATCGTCACTAATCATAGAAAAAAGAAAAAAAAAAACGTGACTTCAGCGGTTCGCCTTGTGTGTGTTTGTGTCGCCGTTCTGCTTTCTCCTTTCGACAGAATATCGTTACCTAGTGTGTTTTCACTGGTGTGCGTATGCAGTCAACGGTGCCTGCAGATTTATCGTGTGCAATGTGACAAAGTAAAAAGTTCGTGTGCATTGCTTCAAAGGTGTACGCAAAATCTCATGGTACATTTTTTTAGGAAAAGTGCCTTCAAAAGTT
Source organism: Maratus speciosus (assembly GCA_963932465.1). NCBI lineage: Eukaryota > Metazoa > Arthropoda > Arachnida > Araneae > Salticidae > Maratus > Maratus speciosus. Next base: position 618,535,544 of record OZ010788.1, on the reverse strand, counting down.
TTTTTTTCGAAGTGTTGCGTCAAGGAGTTACGTGTATTACGCCATGTATGTGTTGTCTTCACGTGAAAATTAATAAAAAAGATATGTGGACATATCTCACATAAACGCTCTAATCAGGTGAAATTTTTTTGTAAAGGAAAAGAAAGTGCATCTTAACAGAATTAGTGCGTCCGAAAATATTTCAAATTATGTGAACAATTTTCTTTTAATCTGTGCTTCGCTTCTTGTGCATAAATGTGATAAAAAAAAGAATTTGCTTCAGTTTTCATCATCAAATTTGTATCAGATTGATTTTTGTTTGTTGCTGGTTTCTGCCATCTTAGCTTGTAAAAATTCAGTGCCAATATATTCGCAATAGTAAAAGTGGTGCACCTGATAAAAAAAAAGAAAAACGTGAAGTATAAAAAATGCAAAAATGTACAGAAATGTACCATCGTATGTGTGCGAATAATACAACAAAAAAATTCTATGGCTAACAATATTGATTACATAATAAAAGTGTCTAGCTTTCACTGCATAAGCATGAACACGGAAAATTCAAGTGTTTCTTTTAAACTTTAATTGTAATAAATACAGTAAATTAGTTATTATTATTTTGCTTTATTTTTATCTGTAGGTATGCGTTATGATTTATCAATTTTCCCTTTTCATGCTGTTTGGGTAAAAAAAATAAACATAAAATGATGACTTCTTACTATTCAGTATATTTGTTTGCATGAACAGAGAAGCTTACGAAATTTAAGCATTATATTTTAAATGTTTTATTCGGCACTTATAATTTTTTTTGTCTTCTCTTTTCTTGCTTTATTTTGAAAGGTAAGTTTTTTTTAATTCAGTATTGCAGTGCATATTTATTTTATATTGATATTTAGGTGATTAATTATTTTCCATACAGAAAATAAAATGTCATTTAGTTAAAATGTGTTTGTGATAGGCTAGGCATATTAACATTTATTGCCCTCGTTTCCAAAGGTGCATTATAAAATTTTCTTGGCTATTATTTGATAGTTTTTTTTATTTATTTTTTGCTTTTACTCAGCATTTACAAGTGAATATTATTTTTGCATGCATATTATTGGAAGATGTTGCAGTGATTTTGTGCTGTTTTCTATATAATATCTGAGGGTTTATAAATTTTTCTTACTGTATGAATATTTCAGATACTGCAGACTTTTAAAATAGACAGAATTTTTTTTTTGAGAACTTCCAATTTTTTTTCTTCTCTTTTAATCTGCTCATTAAAAAAAGAGAAAGGGAGAGAAAATCTTTGTTTTGGTTTTCTTTTTCTTGCTTTTTACTCTAATACAGTAACTGAATTTTAAATTATTGTGCCATCTTTTATACTTTTTAAAATTCTTCTTTGGCTACTTTTTCCAACATTTTTGAAAAATGTCACAGGCCGATGGCCATCCAGAATTAGAAGTATCTATGGCCGAATTAAAATGTTCTCTGCCGTACATGTTTGAGGAAGCACTTAACAGATTTGCGGAAAGGGTAAACACAGAATTCCCTATACTACAGGAACAAATTGGTAGTAAAAACAATGACACTTTAGTTGAAAACATTTCTTCTATGCATAAGAAATTTTTATGGGAATTTCAAATGTTGGGTAATTTTTTTCAGGTTATAAAAGATGATTATGTTAGGTTGCAGAATAAGAACAAATGTTTACAAATTGTTAATACAAAAATTTTGGAAAGATTGCACGCACTTACAGTGAAAGAGAAACATAAACTTGAAATTAATGAGACGTCTTATCAAAGCACATCCGAGGCATACACCGAATTACTATCACCTAAGCGGATTGAAACAACACAAATAGATAATTGTGAAATCAACAGTCTGACTGAAAATTCCTTGCAGCATAACTCAAATATTATTTCTGATTTGAACTGCCCACAACAAGAAGTTACCACTTCTCCTATAAATAATAACTTTTCGCCCCCTTTTAGGCATGATTTGAAGCCAATTTCAGTTATAATTTGTCAGTTGCCAGAAAATTTTAATATTCCGGATATTCTTTTGGCAATTTCTGACTTAACTGGTATATCCACACCTTCTATTCAATTTCAACAAAAATATAAGATGAAATATGTTGAGTTATTTAATTGGATATTTCTAATGCCCCCAAAGATAGCTAAAAGATTAATTATTCATGGCGAAATAAAAATTCAGTCTACTGGTTACCCTGTAAAAAGATACGTTTCGGTAAAAAGATGTTTTACATGTCAAAATCTTCTTCATCAGGCAAAATCATGCACAGATAAAATTAGGTGTCCTGTATGTGCCTTATCACATAAAGATCCTCATTGTTCAAACAGCCCAAAATGCATTAATTGCATTAGAGGTAATGAGGTAAACAACACAAAATTTAACGTGTTCCATACAGCTTTCTCACATAGATGTCCTACTGTAAAGAGATATATAAAAGAGCAACGAGAAACCTTAGACAATTGCAATTCATTTCATTAAACACATTTTTTTTTTTATATAGATATAAAAAAAAAAAAAAAAAAAAAAACCTGTTTACAAGATAAATTATTATTTATTTTTCTCTTGCTGCATTTTGTATTGTGAAGGATTCTTTAAAATGAAAGTTCATTTAAAAAAAAAAAAAACATTTCACTGTGTTAGACAGTTATGTACATCTTAATAATTCACCATATGGCATTAGTGATATTTTATTTCACAGTTAACACTTAACTGCAAATTTAAATATATTTTTTTAGAAAGTATGTGTGTACTGTTAGGTATATCTTTTTATCATTTGATTATTACTGCAGGAATGGTCGGATGATTGAAAGATTGTATGGGAGAGTAAAATAAATTGATGCAGGTCATCAGTTTTTTTATTTTCGCTTGTAAAGGTTTTGGTAGTACAGGTGTACACACAAACACTGTACAGATGTGTCTTCTTTTTTTTGCACCAGTTACAGTTAAACGATTTTAGATATTTTTTTCTATTTTGGTAATTTGATAGATGCAGGTGATGGAAACATCACATTTCACTCTTTACATTTAGTTGTGGTTTTCGAATTTACATTTTCACAATATAATTTAATAACATTTTCTATTTTGTCTCTTACTTAACATTTATTTTAAAAATTGACGGTACATTTTTTTTTTTTTTGTGACAACATTAGTTCATGTGCTGCACTTGAGTTTTAGATAGATACACAATTTAGTTCATGTGAAATCACACATTAGTTCATGAGATTTGTTACACAATTTAGTTCATGTGAAAACACACATTAGTTCATGAGAATAATTACACAATTTTGTTCATGTGAGATTACATTTAGTTCATGTGAGTTTATTTTAGTTCATGGGTATATTTACACAATTTTAGTTCATGTGAGAATAAACTTTGTTTATACACTTAGTTCATGGTGTCAAGCAAAACTCTGTATCATTATATAATCTAGTGATATTAACTCATTAATTATGTAATTGATATCACATTCACAAGAATGATTTTGGAGTTTTGTGTTTGTACACACGTACCGTTATTTTTTTTTACTTCTACATCTTATGTCAGGTTTTCGTTTTACACTACAGATTTTTTTTTGTTTTGTTTTTTCTCTCTTACCCTCTAGATACTAATTTTTTTCAGTTTGGGTAATGTCATAACTTACTAATGATACCATCACTTTCTTAATTACATAGATTTTATTTTGTAGATTTACATGAAATTAGCCTTCACATGACATTTTTACTTGACACATTCATTTTGCGGCAATTAACCTGTAACAGTTTTTTTTAACACTTTGGTTATAGACTCCTTGCTTGTAAGTGGCATATCAAGTAAGGTCTCTTTTTACACTACACGAAGTAAAATACAATTCATAAATTTTTTTTTAATACACTTGGTAGGATGTTTTTAGTTTATGTGTTTAAAAGTTTTGCAGAAATTATGACACAATTTAACTATTGTACATTGGTTGCGCATACATCTTAAATTTTTACACAGCAGATAACTAATTGGCTGTACATTTTTACACATACAGTTAATCTACTGTTTAATTTCATTGTTTACACAAAGCTGGTGACTTGTTGCTATTTTTATTTATAACATAAGGTAATTTTATTTTATCTGACATGACATTTGATATCCTTACATGTTGTTTTTTTTCGAAAAATTTAGTCAAAGGCCTAATGCTAGCTGTTATGTACACTTTAGTTTTTTTTTAACGCTATTCAAATAGAGTCATTAAACTAAATCTTTGGCATTTTCTCACATTTGAATTTTTTTTTAATTAGTGAGTGAAAGTCTCACGTTGTCTTGTGACGGATACATACACTCATTTGACATGAAGAATTTAGCTTTTTTTTCTATGCATTTTTACTTTCTCTTTCATTCTTTTTACTTGGAGCATGTTTGGTTTGGCATAACTTCTACATTTTCAGCGTAGAATTATGCAATCTACTGGGCACTTCTGCATTTTATACACACTTTTGTTACCTTAATACAGTAATAACTTGCGCAGATACAACTTTATTTTAATTTTAACCCTTAGTCAACCATTAATTCATTTTTTCCAAGCAGTTCATGTGTTGCATATTTGTTTATGTTGCACATCATTTGCTTATTTAGAATACATTTTTTTGCATCCATATACATACATTACACTAGTTCATGTGTTGATTTACATATTTTGTTCATTTGATTTTACACATTGTACTTTGCTAGCGATTTATTCGGCAGTATTTCTTTTTGTTTTTTTTCTTACAAGTAGTTCATTGAGTAATACACACTGGCTGGTTTAGAGTTTAACCAGGGTTTACACACACATTACAAGTAGTTCATTTGTTTTTTAACCCGTATTCACTACATTTTGATGATAACTCATTAATTATGTAATTGAATCTCACTCGTAAGTGTCTTGGGTTATTACACATATACTGTCTGTTTATTTTGTTGGCAAATGCATAACAATTTGAGTTCAATGAGACATTAATACATAGAGTTCATGTGATATTATACAATTTGTTCATGTGTTTACTTACACGTTGTGTATGCTTGCATACACTTTTGTTCATGTGTTGCATTTCAAGTAGTTCATGAGTTTGGGAGTTTGCTACCCCGACCTCCACACACATACAGTTTCTCCTTTACTTTCCTATCTTTTAAATTTTACACCATGTTTCAATATTAAAATACTTCTTTTTAACAGTTTTTTTGTCTTTGCATAATGTCATAATATATCAATGACAACATCACTTTGTCTATGTACAAAGAGTTTAAAGTTACAAGGAGTTATCCGTCACATGACATACTAAACTACACATACATTCCGAATTTGTTTATTTTTAAACATGTTACATTTTAACACTTTGCTTAGATACTTCTTACTTGAAAGTGGCAGATCGAGTAAGGTATCTTGTTACATTATATAACATTTAGATACATTTTTCTTACCTTTTTTTTCATATTCTTGCCAAGTGTAAGAGAAAATAACTCTAGTGAGTACACAGGCACTTCATATCATGCAGAATCTTGAACACAAGATGGGAAATTTTAATTAATATACAGAAATACAGGACGGCAGTGTGTAAATTTATCAAATGCTAACTTATATTATACTTTGACTTCTTGTTACAGCGGGAACTTAGTTAGAGTGCAGGTATCTAAAAAAAATATATACCCTTATTATCTAAGGCAGAAGCCCTAAGCTGACGCCATAAAACTTGTGGTCTACACAAGATTTAGGGCTACACCTGTTTGCCAGCGTGCTACATGCACCCCTTTTTGGTAGTCCTGTGCCGTGAGCACAAATTTTTCTATTCATATACGATTCATCTTTATTGTAATACAGTACATTTTAACTTTTATTTTATATATATATACATACAATACTTTTCTGTGTTCCAATTTTTTTAAAAAAAAGTTCTTATTGCTGTGTTTTGTTTTAATTTGCTTGCATTTCGTATGAAATTATGATCTCATTGTAAGATCACATTGTGAGAAGTTATAAAATATATCTAATGCAAATACTTCTCTTTGGAATCATGACACAACGAAAAAGCTGGTACCAGCGCCACAAATATAGAGCCACATAAAAAGCATAGGATCCTAACTCTTCGTCAAATGTGGCACATTTTTTTCTCTTGTGGCATATTGAATTGATAAATAAGATTTGTTTTAAATATGAGCGCTCAGTCATGAATAAATATTATTATTTTGAATTACTTGAAAGCAAGCAAATATGTTTATATACTACCTTTCTATTTTATTACTTAAATTACTGGAAATGATGCTCTAATAGCATTTTAGAAAAACAGGTTCAAACATTTTTCTGTTATTGGATACAAAATTTTTTATATTTCTATGTAGATTGTATACTCTGTATGTGCGAAGGTGGACAAAGGATTTTAAGTAGATATAAAGCTGCAACGTACACGTTCAGCTTTCTTCTGTGGTCGGGGTGAGTTATGTGACAGCGTTTCTGTCCCATACCTATAATTTTTATTCAAAATTAATTAAAAACATAATTGTTACTTTTAAAATCACATTATCCCACCCCCCCTCTCTTTCTTATGCTGAAATATGTAATTAAATTCATTTCTCAAAACCATTCAGCTTTTATTAAAAGGTTTTCTTTCTAAAAACATCTTTATTTCTAGCCGCAAAGATTCAGTCCTTTTTTTTCTTCTTTTCCGTATCTGTCTGCTACCGCTCCCAGTGCAAAGAAATAAATAAGAATTAAATGGCACATCTGCTAGTATCAAGGTCTGCATTTAATTCCATCGGATTTTTGCGCGCCACATTGATAAGAATTTTTATCTCTACTAATACGTGAACGTTCCATATGTATTAACAATTAAAAAGAAAAATGAACAGATCTTATGGGAAGCATGTATTTATCGTGTCTTGTGATCGAGCTAAAAGCCAGATGCCTGATTTCCAACATTTTTCTCAGGCAGCGGTCTTCTTTGTATGATCTGTTGTATAAACAAGTTTCGCTTTTCTGACGCATTTCTCATCGTATTAGAATCGCTTGCTTGCAATCCCGGCCTCCCCCGTCCGATTGTATCATCACATTTTTGCGGTAATGTTTATCGCCAAGACCCTTTGTTCATTTTCGCGCAGTCACCAAAAGTTGTAAATTGGCGATTCTGTGCAACGCCAAGATTTCTTGACTTCTTACAAAAACCACACTTCTGTTTCAGCTTTCAACATGTAAAGTTATCTAAAAAGGACAGGCGCTTCGGCGCCCTATGTATCTATGGGGGTCTCTCTCTCCCATTGTTCTTTAACTGAACCACCTAACGATGCTTTTAAATAAAGAGTAAGTCCAGTAAATTATTAGTTGGAGTTTTTTTTTAGCATTTAGAACCCGGTCTTCAAATCGATGCTATATGCAGGTTAATTTTTTGCTACATATTTATATAAAACAATAGTTCCAGTTTCAGAAAAAAATTACATCGAATTATTTTTATTGAAACAATTTTATCCAGACAGCTCCAAACTTAAAAATCAGCATCAGGGACACGGGACGGTATAGGAGTTTTCCAGGTATTTGGACCCCCAACATCGTCCAAAACTTATTTATCTCGTTAATATTGTTATGCAATCATGCAATGGGATGTTCCCCAGTACATGAAATAAAAAAAACACAAAAAGTGCATTAAAATAAAAAATATTATTCAGGAACATGAAAGTCGAAAGATTGTGATAATGCCCCAGCTACAGTGGCGGCCAAAAGTTTCCGGCCAGTTAGTTTTTTTTATTCCTTTGACAGAACGTTTTAGCAAAAAAGAAGTTCAATTGCTCCAAAAGTTAGGAATAAGCAAATTACCTCTGACCACGTGATCATTTTGATTGGTTACTTAAGATACTTGATGCAAAGGGGAGGATATTCAAAATTCGCGAGTGCAAAAGTTTCCGCCCATTCGTCATTCATTAGTTTTTGCTATCGCTAAAGTGTTTTTTTTGGCCATATTTGTTAATTAATCAAGGTGAATAATATATTTGAAATTCAAAAATGAAAAGTTTAACAATTTATTATTCCTAAATGAGTGATTTTTTTGTCGCTAAAGCGACAATCCTCTCGTGAGATTGCGACAAAGTTGTCGATCGGAAAATTTGCTGTAAACGATATTTAAAAAAAATATATAAAGATGATCACGGCCTTCGGAACTTGCCACGGTCCGGGGGACCCCGGAAAATGTCTATTCTTGTGAACAGAATTATTAGAAAAAAAGCAGTTGATGACCCGCGTAAAAATGCCGCTGCAATTCCACGCCATTTATGGTGTTAAAAGCGATTTATGGTATTATGGTTATTGCTGAAACAAGTCTATCTACAGTGTCAAGACGCTTATGTGACGTAGAACTTTATGGAACAGTCGGCGTTAAAAAACCTTTTAGAAGTTAAAAAATTCAGAGGGCCCGACTGGCGTTTGCCAAGGAATACAAAGATTGGTCAAGTGAAAACTGGAAAAAAGTAATATTTTCAGATGAATCGACGTTCAATCTTATTGTGAGTGATAAAAAACTTTACAACCGACGATCTAAAAACAAAAGATAAGATGCGAGATATATTATTCATACAATGAAGCAAGGCGGAGGACACGTTATGCTGTGGGGAGCATTTTCTGGAAAATGCGCCTGTCCGTTATTTGAAATACATGGCAAGATGAATAGTGCAATGCATAAGGCTATCTTGCAAGATCATTTGCTGCCTTATTGGAGGGAAAACTGTGGTTGCAACTATTTGTTTCATCATGATAACGACCAAAAGCATACAAGCATGCTCGTCAAGCAGTGGCTCTCGCACAAAAAACTTCGCTTTTGAAATGGACAGCCCAATCATCCGATCTGAATATAATAGAAAATCTTTGAAACTAACTTGAAAACGTGTGTGGAATTATAAATATTCCAATTTAGCAACATTTTCACAAAAATTGCAAGAACCGTGGGAAAACTTAACATTGATGATCTACAACTGTTCATTGAATCGATGCCACGTTGCTACGCCGCAGTACTTATTGCTAAATGTATGAATACAAAATACTAATTGTATATGTTGTTGTTCACTGTTATTTTCTGTTATAAAAACCATTTTTCCCAAACTTGCCAAGGTGCCCGGAAAGTTTTGAGAACATGCGTTTTCTTTTGCAATTAATTTTGTCAATTAAATTTATTAATATTTAATTGTTATTCCATAAATAAGTTCTTAACTGTTATTTCAATAAAGTGTATAAGTATCATTTTGAGATTCCTCTTCATATTGGTATACTTACAAATTAACCAAAAATTTTATGCTGGCCCGAAACTTTTGACCGCTACTGTACATACAGGATGGAAAATTATAAAGGTTTTAAATTATAAAATTGGATAGTTATAGATCCTTCTATATCAGATGCATTTGTATGTGTTTTTATAAATTATTAATTATATTTGTAAATCTTATAACGGTATTTCAGTCACACTTTGAATGAAAAAATTTAAAACTTTTGCTAGTTGTTAAAAGATTAAAAACTATGCTCCAGTCTATTGTCATTTGAGAAATTATTTTATTGCAAAAGAATCATATTTATCATTTCCTTTCGTAAAATGAAACTTTCTCTTTTTAGCGTGTTTGTTTATTATATAAGCGATATTTCAGGCAATTCTTCAATAAAAGGTAGTTAATCTATCGAACAAAGGTTATTAGTCAGCGCCTCACGTACGATTTCGATCGGAAAAGCAGATAAAAAAGAGCAAGACGCTCTGGATTTATACATTTCTAAGCAGTAAACATTTTAAATTTTAGTCATCTAAACGTACAGTAATAAAAACAAAAGGGTAAGTCAAGTGTATGTTGAAGCAGAAAATAAATTACAGTAAAATGTGAGATCAATATGTAACAAGGTTTCTTCATTATATCATAGATTTTTATCAGTCTGGTTTCATGTTCTCGATTGAGATTTGGGAGTTTTTAAAGATATCAGTGCAGTTTTGAAATGCCATTCAGATTTTAAAATGCAAATACTTTGTTTTCATTTTTCTTATTGTGAAATTGATATTTATAATTTATTTTAAATTAAACAAATGAATCTAGAATTAATATGTTATAAAATTATTCTGTCTAATCTTCTTATACCTTTAAAATTTTAAGATATAAAAGAGTAAACCGGCTACATTTGCATGTATACGTTTATACGCAGCAAAAATTTTAAATTTCAGTCCGTACATTAATAAACACAAAACGGTAGTGGTAGAGAATCTTAAAACAGTCCCATAGGAAAATGAATTACAATAAAATGGGAGAGGAATATAAAATAAGGTTTCTTCATCTATATCACAAATTTTTATCAGCCTTGTTTCATATACTGGATTGAGATTCGAAAATAGCTTAAAGATTGCAATGCAGTTTTGAAAGGACATTCACATTTTAAAATGTAAATCATTGTTTTTTCCATTGTGAAATTAAAATTCATAATCTATTGCAAGTTGAACAAGTGAATTTTGAATTAATATAATATAAATTTATTCACTCTAATCATCTTATATCTTTAAAATTTTACAATAAAAAAAGAACAACCCGACTCTGGATAAATACATTTCTATGCAGCAAACATTTTAAGTTTTAGTCATCTTTCTACACGTACAAGTAATTAACACAAAATGGTAATGGTGTTGAATTTTAAAATAGACCGATAAGAAAATAGATTTTAATAAATTAGGAGACGAATATGTAACAAGATTTCTTCATTGCAGTAGCACGCCGATTATCGGAACTCCAATTAACCGAACTTGCAATTATCCGAACAACATTTATTATATTCTCCGATTTTTTTTTTTATTTATTATTTTTTTTATTATTTTTTTTTTAATGATGATGAGATTGTGGATGAGATTTAAAATGAAAATGAAATTGAAGAAATGAAAACGAATGCTCTGAAAAGGATCCAGGTCCATCACATAACAAAACCTTTGGATGTTTGGAAACAGCTATGAAAATGGCTCGAACGGCAGAAGAACTCTTATCCTATTCAACTAATGTATTTAAGAAGAATTCGAGATATGGCAGTATTGGAAAGAACGTCTTCTTTGAAGCAAGCAACAATCTAAAGCTTTTTTGCTTAAATTATAATCTCTGGAGTTCAGAAAATGATCAAAAGAGAAAAAGAAAATTTTAAATGATAAAAAAGAAAAAAAAAACAGCTTTTAAACATGCTAGTACTAACTGATGCTGCCTGTTCTAAGCCTGGATAAAGTGTGAAGGTTTTAATACAGTCAGGAACATCCCTTAAATTGTCTGTCCATTTATCCGAGCTTTTGCTTATCCGAACTACGGTCGGTCTGGACTTGTTCGGATAATCGGCGCTCTATTGTAAATCATATATTTTTATTAATTTTTTTCCATATTCTTGATTGAGATTCGGGAATATTTTAAAGATAGCAATGAAGTTTTGAAAGATCTTCAGATTTTGAAATTCAAATATTTTTTTTTCATTGTGAAATTAACATTCATAATCTATTGCAAGTTAAACACATCAATTTTGAATTAATATGTTATAAAATTATCCACTCTAACCCTCTTGCATTTAAAATTTTTTTAAATAACTATTACAAACATAACATTGGCTATCAATAAGTTTTTGCCCTCACATACAAATAATTAAGTAAAATTTAAGGAAAAGGTGTAAAAAGGATAAACAATAATGAGTAAATACGCGTACACACAATACTATCGCAGAAGCTATCGAATTTAAATTTCAAAACGTTTTAAACCAAAATTGCAGTTAAAATATATTTCTATAATACGAGGGTATATCAATAACTTTCTGTCCTCACATAGAAACAACTGAGTAAAACTTATGAAATTGCCACATTGTAATAGTCGTTTTCTGTATAGTCACAGTGCACAGTAACACATTTCTGCAAACGTGCAAACAGTATTTCAAAAAGAGGGGTGAGGATGTATCCAGGAGCTGAGATAGTAGGTGCAAAGGGGGGCATTTTTCTAAATTTTTGCCGACCCCCCACATGTGACATATTGTTGAAGAGGCCTGTGACAACTTATTCATGTTATGCACCCTCCGAGGTCGTCCCCCCAAATTTGCCCCCGGGGACATGAATGGTCTCCGTAAAATTTAGAAAAGTTCCCCACCCGGTGGGCAAATTGGAGGGAAGGGCTCAGGATGTGCATAATATGAATAAGGGTCACAGACCTTTCCAAAAATATGTCACATGGGGGGGGGGTCGGTAAAAGTTCCTCTTTTTGAAATACCGTTTGCGGAAAAGTGTTACTGTGCACGGTGACTATACAGAAAATGACTAATACAATGTAGCAGTTTCATAAATTTTACTCAGTTGTTTTTATGTGAGGGCAAAAACTTATTGATATACCCTCGTATTATAGAAATATGTCTTAACTGCAATTTTGGTTTGAAACGTTTTGAAATTGAAATTCGATAGCGTTTAAGATAGTATTGTGCGTACGCGTATTTACTAATTACTTTTTATCCTTTTTACACCTTTTCCTTTTATTTAACTTGCTTCTTGAACGTACAGATGAAATTTTGTAGTCGAATTTTCAGTCATATTCTGATATGCTAGACTTATAAAGATTACATTATGCTTTTTATCGTGTCAATACAACGTTTTAATATTTTATGAATTTAATTACAAGTTAATCAATTAATTTAAAGGAACTTTTCGCTAGTCGGGTTCCGGTGATAAAAATCTAAATATTCGTTATAAGGTGACCGAGCCAGTAGTTGATCAAATAAGGTCGGTACTACGGGAGTTTTATTATATTTCCTTCCTTTTAAGTTTTAGAAGTAAACTAACATCATTGCTACAATACTTAATGAATGTCCTATAATGGACAAAAATAAAATCTGCTGAAATTAAATAGCAACAAAGTTATAAATAAATAGTTTCTATAATTGCCATTTTCCCAGTAGTTGATCAATCGAAGAAATCAATCGAAACTTCAAAAATTAATCCTTAATATCACATGCTTAGGCTGTGATTAACAATAATTCATATGAAACTACTATTTGAAGTAAGGAAGATGGAAGTGATTATTTTAAATTGTCGTAATTGTCTCCAACTAATCAAAAACTAAAGTTTTAAATTTTATAATTTAAAAAAAATCATAAAATGGCTTCTCTTACTCCAGGCAGCTGACAGCAATGTGCCAACAGGTGCTACAACAAAGATATTATATCTAGTGCGACGTGTAAAACTCATTTCCGACTGAAATGGAGCAATATTTAAAAAAAAAATTATCAACTACTGGTGTGGTCACCCTAGTTAGAACTGTTTTATGTACTTTTGTGCAACTTTATATGAAATACAACAACAATGGAGCTAATGATCGTTCCAAACAACGCTCTCTGAAATATTCTGACTCACAGTGAAACTGCAACAATGCAATACTTTAAATATTGAAATTTAGAAAAACTTAATAATAAACTTAAAAAGTGTAATATTAAAAAAAAATAGTACTTCATTTTACTTTATTTAGTATTAAATTTTATATGACTGTTAACTTTAACAGTAATATTTTAAGATAAAATAGAGTTATACTCATGGAATTTAAGACATTTGTTAATTAAATATCTTCGTAGATGTTCAGATAATTAATATTTTTCTAACCTGTCATGATATTTAAGTAACTTATTAAAAGAAAAATATATAAAGCTTTCTTTAACTATTTAAAAAAAAAGCAATCTTGAATATATATATAGGAATATAATGTTTTTTATCTCCCTCTAGATCTAAACTATCGAAGAAATGCTATTGGTCATCTTGTCCAATATGTGTAGAGTGATCTTATCAATTTGTTCCGATTTTAAGAACATAAACTTTTTCTGGATTTATACGCTTATAAATAGTAAACATTCGAAATTTCAGTCATCTACACGTACAGTAATAAACATTAAAATGTAATGGTACTGAAATTAAAAATAATCTGATGAGAAAATAAATTTAAAAAAAAAAGAAAAAAAAAGCAGGAGATGAACATCTAGAAAAGTTTCTTCATTGCACCATGCATTTTTGTCAGTGTCGTTCTATATTCTGGAATGAAAATCGGAAATGCATAAAAAAATGCGGGAAAATGCATCATTTTACTCGCCAAGTTAATTTAGTCTTTGAAAACTGCAAACTATAGAGATATGCGATTTTTTTTTTTTTTTTTTTTTTTTTTTTTTTTTTGTAGTTAGCTATGTTTTTTAACTTTCCTAATTGCTGCGATGTAAACATGGTACTAAATTTTATTTTATATTAAACTTTCATCTCTTGTTTATATTTCTTAATTTTACAGGAAAAAAAATATGAAAATACATTATAGTAATAGTTACCAACTATTTTTGAGTTGCGTAAATTTCGTCATAAAAATTTTCAAAAGTACGTTGCATTTTACTGGCTGGTGAGATTTTCTAGAAATTCCCCACCCCTGCTTATTCTGAATCATTCTTCAACTGGGAAAATATTGATTCGAAAAAAAGTTATATGAGTAGTTCAAAGGAAAATATTTGTCTTCTAACATCGAAAACTATATATATATTTTTAATATACTTGTTTCTAATACATCTGACATTACAAAATTTTTCCCAATAAAAGTCAAGCTAAACTATCGCAGAAATTCTATTGGTCCTCGCCTCACGTGCGATTTAGATTGGAAGAACATATAAAGAATAAAAAGAAAGTTGCTCTAGACTTATACTTTTATAAATAAATAACATTTTGAATTTAAGTCATCTACACATGCAGTAATATACAACCGTAACGGTACTGGATTTTAAAATTCGCGGATAAAAAAATAAATTACAATAAAACAAGAGACGAATATCTAGCAATGTTTCTTCATCACCTCATAATTTTTTATGTATCTTGCTTTATGTTCTAGACAGGAAATCAGAAACTCGTTAGCGATGGTATTACAAAGAAGGATAGAAAGATTTTGAAAGGATATTCTATTTTCAAATGTAAATCTTTTTTTCATCAAAGAATAAAAATTTGTTATCCATTGAAATTTCATCCAGTGAGTTTAAAAATAAAATAATAATAAAAAATAAAAAATGCAATTTAACAAATTACAACGACCATTTGGAAAATGATTTTTTCAAAGACTAAAATTTAAGACATAAAAAATCGCACGGAGTTGATCATACATTACGTACGCCATGGATTACATTTTTCGGTACCGTCAATTTTTTAACTTCTATGGAGCTGGTCATTCATTACGTACGCCACAGATTAAACATTAATATTCCTGGACCCATTTTAAATGAAATTTCATTCTTAAGCTTCAAAACATCCCACAACATTACTTTTTACACCGTCGTATAGAGAAAAAAAAATGTACTTTTAAATGCAATTTGTTTGAAAGCTGTATCTCAATTTGTTTCAGAGTTATTTTTTTTTTTGTAGTTTTTATTACTTTTTTGTCATAGTGGCAACAGAAGTATCAATCTCTGTTGAAAGTAAAGGGAAAATACAGATTACTGTATAGACCAATCAGAAAACGAATAAAATGCGGATTCAACCAATAAAACGCTTCAGATATGTTTTTGATTTCCTACCCTGACAGAGGACAATAACCATTTTTCCAAATGGTTAAAAAAAAAAAAAAAAAACATGATTCTACTAAACGAAAAAAAAAATCATTTTTACTCCATTATATCTTTGAAATTCTAAATTCATATTATAAACATACTTCATAGAGAGATGTTGTAATTGCAATTTTAGTTTGAAGTTAATTTTATCCTCCGCTATTTATCTTTCTTTACTTTTATATTTTGTGATTTTTTTTTTTATCCCAGGCTCGGTTGGTTGGTTGGTTGTATTTATGACGGCCAATTATCTGCACGAGGGATATAGGCCCAGGGGAGGAGTGCCCTTCGTGGGGGTCTTTCTAAGGGAACCTAACCCGTGTTAACGCTTGGAAATCCAAGGTTCGAAGAAAACCACGAAAACTCCGAACGATTAGGCCGACGGGCGCGATTGGGATCGAACCCAGCACCTCCCGTCTACCAGCTTCGAGAGCAGAACCTCTCAGCCACTGGTGGGGCTATCCCAGGCTCGGAGAAGATCGTGTTGGATAATACAAAATCTTCCTTTACAGTTAGAATTTAAGTAACTTCTAGATAAAATGTCTCTGGATATGTTCAGATAACTTAAACATATTTCTGTAATATATCATGATGACACAGTCACATGTAGGATGAAAAATTATAAAGATTTTAAATTCTAGAATTGGATGAAAACTTATAGATTCTTCTATATTAGCCATTATACGTGCTTTTACAAACTAATAACAAATACTTAAAAAATATATGATGATATTTCGGCCACGCATTGAACGAAAAAAATATAAAACCTTTGATAGTTGTTAAAATATTAAAAAACTATGCCGCAATCTATCTTCATTTGAGATAATATTTTACCGGAAAAGAAATATATTTATCATTTTTATTCGTAAAATGAAACTTTATCTTTTTAGAATATTTGTTTATAACTGATACTTCAGGCAATCTTTCAATAAAAGTTAGCTAAATTTTCGAAGAAAGTTTATTGGTCACCGCCTCACGTAGAATTTAAACCGGAAAAGCAGATAAAAAAGAACAAGCCTCTTTGGATTTATACATTTCTAACAAGGGAGGTCTCCTTACTGGGCATACTCAGAATATTTTGAAAAAAAAATAATACTAATTTATGTACTTACGTATATTATAAAGGATCAGTGAAATGTAGTGGCGGAGTTGCAGTAAAAAGTCTGTAAAAAATAAAATATTTTCGAGTATTTGGTGCGAGAAAATGAAAGCGTCACGCGAGCAGAACTTTTTCCCGCCAAAAGCAAACGATTTTAAAAATTGCTTGTTAATTGAATTTTAGAATGCGTGTAAATACATAGTATTTAATGAATTTAAACTTAAACAATGAAAGAGTTTAATGCATGTATTTTTTTTTTTTTTTTGTATTACATATTTATGTTGCTTGTTGTTGCAGTTACTTAATTTTGTCACTGTTAAAATAATTTTATATATAAAAAATATTTTCATATTAAAAAATACGTTTTCATATATTTAAGCGTATTCCAAAATAAAGGCCAGATGAAGAATGCTCCATTTAAATATCGGAGAAGTTTTTGTTTCCATAGCAACAAAATTGAATCGACAGTGAGAAATTAGATTTATTTTGAGATTGAAACAATTTTAATGAATTTAAATTTTGTTTTAATTCATAAAATTTCATAGTTGACTTTCATACAAATGTATATATGACAAAACTATAGTTAAAACAAACTAAAACTGACAAAACTAAAGTTACTTAAATTAAATTTATTTAAACGAGTTCAACATAAAACATTTTAACCTTAAAGAGTAATTTGACATAAAAACGTATTTTTTGAAATTTCATTCCATCGCCAATCGGTGATAAATCGCCAAATAACGAAATTTTCATCATATGTTTACGGACATTTTCCGCCGAAATTTTTTTGATAAACATATCTATCCTGATGAGAACGACATTCAATTTTTTTTTTTCACATTTTTCGGAGTATGCCCGTATGGAGACCTTCCTTGTAATTAGTAAACTTTTTAAATTTCAGTCATCTACACGTACAGAAATAAACACAAAACAGTAATGGTAGTGAATTTTAAAACATACCAGTAAGAAAAAAAAATTACAATAAAATAGGAGACTAATATGTAACAATGCTTATTCATTATATGATATATTTTTATCAGCCTCGTTTCATGTTCTTGACTGAGATTCGGAAATGTTTTAAAGATAGAATTGAAAAGATTTGAAAAGACATTCAGATTTTAAAATGCAAATCATTTTTCCCTTTTTTTCTTTGTGAAATTAAAATTCATAATCTGTTGCAAGTTAAACAAATGAATTTTGAATTAATACGTTATACAATTATTCACTCTAATCCTGTTATATATTTAAAATTTTAAAATAACAAAGAGCAAGTCGGCTCCAGATATATATATTTCTAAGCAGTAAACCTTTTAAATTTCAGTCTTCTACACATACAGTAATAAACACAAAACGTCGCTGGTAGTGAATTTTAAAACAGACCGATAAGAAAATAAATTACAATAAAATAGTAGACGAATATGTAACAAGGTTTCTTCATTATATCATAGATTTTTATCAATCTTGTTTCATGTTCTTGATTGAGAGTCGGAAATGTTTTAAAGATAGCACTGCAGTTTTTGCAAAGACATTTAGATTTTAAAATGCAAAACGTTCTTCATTGCATCTTGCTGTTATCATGATCGTTTTAAGACCTGGATTGAAAATCAGAAATGTCTTAATGATAATAACGGATTTTTCAAAAGATTTTCATTTTTAAATCCTTTTTCCTTTTTTTTTCATCATAATAATCTAGGAATCCTTCTGTAGTTTGTGGGGTTTTCTGTATCTATGTTCGTGTATTTCTTCTCTCTCTGTCATTTAAATTGTCATTATTATTATGATTATTTTTCATTTTTAAAAATAAATTTAACGTCTAAATTTTTATTATACTGGTGTCCAAAATTAAGGACCAATCACAAAATGCTAATTTTCAAGTACGCGAATACTCAAAAGGAAATAATATAATTCGAATAATTACTATCTCTACAGCATAGCTAGTCCATATAACATCTCATTCATGTCACATATGGTCACACGTGTCACAGTCACTACGGTGAAGCAAAAAAATGGGAAATTCCATACATCTCGTTATGAGTCTCAAATGATCACTATATGTGACTCCACTGAGTCGTCACTGGGACTGCTTCTTTGTGAGGAGTCACCATGTGACTTTACAATGTTGTTACATCGTGACTCTCATGTGACTGTCATCTATAGACTCAATTTCAAAGTCATCGTGAACTCTGCATTGTGATAAGTTATCAAATAATGTCACATTAAAGTTACATGATGAGTTTCAGGTGACGAAGAGACTACTTTGCGGTCACCATTGTGCCCTTTTGTGAAAGTCACCATGTGACTATAATGTGATATTGTTTGGTTACTTATCCTAATGCAACGTTCATGATGTCTTTGAAATTGAGTCAAAATTGATTATCAAATTGATTATTTGAGTGATTATCAAAAATGACAGTCATATGAGAGTCACAATGTAACTACATTGTAATGTCACCTGGTGGCTCGTGACAATGCAGCAGTCACATTGACATAGCGGAGTCACATATAGTGATCATTTGAGACTCATAATGAGACGTGTGGAATTTCCTATTTTTTTTGTTTCACCGTAGTGACTGTGACACTTGTGACCATGTCGATTTTAGCTTTTTCGACTGTTGTTTTAAAACATAGTCACCAATCCCTCTGGGAGCAGGTGATTATCTTTATTCTGCCGTGGGCTTGGGGGCTACACCTAACCATAAGCCAAAAGTGGGTTCCCAGGGTGGGTGCTTGCTTACTTACTTGTGACCATGTGTGACATGAATGAGATGCTATATGAACTAGCTGTGCTGTAGGGATAGTAATTATTTGAATTATATTATTTCCTTTTGAGTATTCGCTTACTTTAAAATTAGCATTTTGTGACTAGTCCTTAATTTTGGACATAAGTGTACTTTTAAAATTAATAGAAATGCTTTAATATAAAATAAAATTATACTGATAGAATTAACACGGGAGAACTCGCTGCATGAGATTTTCTCTAACCGTCGTACTTTTTTTAAGACTGTTATTTAAACCATTTTTCATTTTAATTAAAATTTAAAAATGTTATTTCAATTATTTTACCTATTTGTAAGTAAAAGTACTAAGCTAAGGAAAAAAAAAATGATATTAAGCGAATGTAAAGTAAAAGAAAAGCAAATGGGCACCGTGAGAGAAATTCTCCCTAGCGAGTTCTCCCGGGTTAAGAAATCAAAATAAATTCCTCTGTACATATTCGGATTAGAGTCTTGCATCGGGTCGCGTAGTCCGATTTTATCCAAACACGACTGAACTCGCAGTTTGGATCGGTTCGGACTGACGCTAATTTTTTTTTCGTTGTGTCTTATGTTTTAGTTTGATTGACTCTAAATGTTTCGCGTTAGGTTTCGACTCTTTCGGGCCGGGTCGTGCACATCCGATTTTTTCAAAAGAAAGTCTGGATAGTTTTAAAATAAAGAAATAAATTATATATTTGAATTTTAGTGAATGCATATTTGTTCATTTTTATACAAGAAAATGTTGGAAATACTAATCTCTTCAGAAATAGATAAAACTTATCATATATCAAGTTAATTGCTTTTCAAAAACACTTAATGCCTGCAATAAATAAGACTGATTACTTCTTCACCCATCATGTTACAAAAATAAAAAATTACTTCCTGTTTCATCTATTGAACTGTCAATCAAATGTTAATAAACATTTGCATTATAAAGCTGCAATTTTTGACAGTATAAAGAACTATATCAATAATTTAATGACTTTAAATGACAACAAGCGTTTTATTAATATATATAACCTTGATTTTATTTATGCTATTAATCAAGTCTCAATAATGTTTTTGTATTATTACTTTCTTTCAGTGTCCGTAAAAATTTAATGTTGTAAGGAGCAAAAATAAATGCTCCAAGATGTAACTTTTGAAATATAAATATTTTAGTTTAAAACCACAAGTGCTACAATATTCCTGGAATATATATATATAACAGGAAAATACATAATTTTAATTAAAAAAATCACAAGTTTTTACAGGTGAAACAACACTGGATATTTCAGATATCTAATGGATTAAACCAAGTTTTTTTATCCCCCTGGATATGCAGAAAGTTACCGTGGACGATCATGAAGAAGAAGGTAAGCAGATTTACCTTACCTTTATTATATGATTTAAATGTCATTATTTTTATATTATATTTGTCTCATTTTTTAATCATCTAAAAAAAATATATATATAACATTTATATTAATATGTAATTGTAGGCTATTTTTCCATAATTTTTTTTAAATATGGAATAATACTTTTTTCACTTTGTGTTCGACTAAGTTTTTACGTAATTTCTCTTCGGATCGGGTAAAATCTAACCCATTTTGGACATTAGTTTAGATAACACAGTCGATAATTTTATAACATAATCGGGTATTTATGTATTATCCAGGGTAGGAAACAGATCTTCAAAGATGGTTGCCAATTTTTAATCTTGTTTATGTTCAAAACAGAAATTTGACATTATTTAATACATAACATTCTTAAAAATGGTAAATAATATCAAATAAATTAATAAATAAAACATAATAAATTAAGTATAATAAATAAATGAATAAATAAACTATAAACAATAATAAAAAAACTGTTAGAAATAATAAACTATATTACGTATTATTATTATCATTATTATTGCGTTGTAACTCTTATTACGTATGATACGATATAAAGTTGTCAAAAAGTAAGAATTACTGTAATAACGTATAATTGGTGCTATGCTTGGCGCAGTTATATCTGACTTAGTCTGGATAATGCGTAAGTACCCATAATCGATATTTGTATAACATATATCATGATATCACAGACGCATAATATGGATGAAAAAATACAAAGCTTTTAAATCGTAGAATTCGATTCAAAATTGTAGAAAATTCAAACTCAAATGCCTTTGCATAGGTCCGGAAACCTCAACCGAAGTAATTGGGATCGCTCATCTTTCGGAAAATCAAAATTTTCAGATAATCGAGAATGCTTCAATTTTAAGATTAAGGAGAAATATATGGGCTATTTCTTATTATGGTAACAAGTGCTTAATAAAATAAAGCAATAGCAAAATAGAAACAAGAATAAATTACCTAAATTTTAATTTTGAAATTAAGTACCTTTCACAAGGGTTTCAAACAATGTTTTGTTTGTCGTAGTTTCGATTGCTTTTGCTTTGAAGCTCTATTTTAAATATTTTACACCAGTATCAGAGTCTTTCTACTGCTCCAGCCATGCCACACTTTTTGCAAAACATCCAAAAGCTCCAGAATTGCTAATTTATTCGTTTTGTTCGTTCCACTGCGCAGCTTACGGGAACTCAAGTTAAATTCAAAGGAATTCTAAGAAAGGGGGTCGAAAATATTTATATGTACTCGTGGTCCGAAAAGGACCGCTTGCACACAAGGAACATGGTAGTTGAAAAAAAGGGTTTCAAAATGGATTTTGCATACAAGGAATGTGATAGTAAAAAATAAAAGAAACTCTAAAAATAGATTTCGATTAATCGAGATTTTTGTTTAAAAGAGTTTCAACTATATTTCAATCGCATATTTAGTGAAAAAAAATGTACAGTTTTGTTATAGCAGTTCATATATTAAATTTTATTCTGGAATCAATCTTCAATTGGGAAAATATCGATTTCAAAAGAAAATATTTGTCTTCTAACATCGGAAACTGTAACTTTTTGTTTAGTGTACTTGTTTATAATATAGTTGACATTACAAAATTTCCTCCAATAAAAGTCAAGCTAAACCATCGAAGAAATGTTATTGGTCATCACCTCACGTAGGATTTAGATTAGAAGAACAGATAAAGAATAAAAAGCAAGGTGCTCTGGATTTATACTTTTAAAAGTAAAAGACAATTAAAATTTACGTCACCTACACGCACAGTAATAAACACAAAGCGGTATGGGTACCGAATTTTAAAATCCGCCGATTAAAAAAAAAAAAAAAAAAAAAAAAAAAAAAACAATAAAACAAGAGATATTCTATAGCAATGCTTATTCATCGCATCATAATTTTTTAAGGATCATTTTCATGTTCTAGATTGGAAACGCTTTAAAGATATTACTGCTGTTTTGAAAGGACTCTATTTTTAAACATAAATCTTTGCTTTTTCTTTCTTTTTTCATTGTAGACTAAAACAATTGTAATCTATTAAAAGTTGAGCCAATGAATATTGAAATAATATGATTATACTTTACAAAAAAAAAAAAAAAAAAAAAAAATATATTTTACCCTATTACATCTTTGAAATGCTAAATACATATTACCGGGAGAGACAAAAGTTCGTTAAAACTTTAAAAACTCGTAAGAAAGGAAGAAATTATGATAAAAAAATGCGGTTTGCAAGAAAGGGCTCACAAGTAGTCGGATTTTTTCTTAGTCCGAAAAGAAATGTTAGTTAAAAAATCACATGTAGTCATCATCATCATATCACATGCTAACGACCCGAAACATCCCTCATTGCATGCATGGTCTTGTTGACGTTGTTGTGATGTCACTGTAAATCACTGTGGTCACGCCACATCTGTGACCAAAATAGTGCCAAGATTAGTGCCAAGATAGCGTACACAATATTCCTTGCAATGATTTTTCTAAAGGAAAACGCTGTCGGCATGTTTAAGGAGAAAAGTTAGGGGGGAGAAAGGGGGTCAAAAAATAATATTACTTTCCATTATCAGTTTATCCATCTGATGATTCAGGAACGTTTATTTTTCACCAGAAGTTTTGAAATTGCTACTTATTAAACTAGAACTTTTTTGTAGCAATGAGGCAAGATTTAGACAAGAATGGACTACAGATGAAAGAGAAGTACACTGATGAATGGCCTTAATTCAGTATGGCTTTGAAGGTTTCTTTTATTACTTCCCCAACTCAGAACAAAGATCAATCTATGAAAAAGTATGTGAACTACAGACTTAGTGCACAATGGCAATAGATAAAAGACAGTTTACTACACCTTCTACATGATCTATCTCATATTTTAAGTGGACTTGATCTACCATGGTTATGAGCCCCTCATATATACATACATGCTTTGTACGGTTGCCATAAAATATCCCTACACCCAACTAGTTCTTCGCAAAGCATCGTAAAAAATGCAACTGGTACCAACTGACTAAAAATAACTTCTACTAATTAATCACACGCTTAAATTCTACGTAAGGTTGTCTACGATGAACTTCTCTACGCAGGTTGTCTTCATAGAAAATTGGTTTCCCACGACTCATAAAAATATATAAAACATATTGCAAAAGATACAGCAATGTTTCAGTTACTTCTCAACATAAGAACAACTGGAATTGTAACAGTTGTCATACCGTGGGATAAGTTTTTGTTGACTAGTCTCATAGAATTCTGTTGCTAGGAAAATATCCAGCTTGTCACAGTTGCCAACCCACGTCTCATCGTCCGTGACGATCCTGTTGAGATACTCGTTGCCCTCATTGTGTTATCGCTGCAGAAAAGTCAACGCTACTCCCATGAGTTTGGTTTTGAGTTTGGATGTAAGGTTCTTTACACT
This sequence comes from Maratus speciosus, assembly GCA_963932465.1. Classification (NCBI taxonomy): domain Eukaryota; kingdom Metazoa; phylum Arthropoda; class Arachnida; order Araneae; family Salticidae; genus Maratus; species Maratus speciosus. The sequence continues at coordinate 618,511,356 of OZ010788.1, read as the reverse complement.
GTAAAAAAAAAAAAAAAAAAAAAACGGACTAAAAAACGAAAATACTACTGGCAATCTAGACGCCAGTACTATTTACGTTTTTTACGGGAATTTTTACCTATAAATTACAGAAAATTTTCTGTAAATTCCCGTAAAAAACGTAAATAGTACTGGCGTCTAGATTGCCAGTAGTATTTCCGTTTTTTGGTCCGTTTTTTTCTTTTTTACAGTGTAGAACGCACCTGGCGCACAATCTGCGGAACAACATTGGGTGGTGATCGGGTATGATCTCATGCATCGCCGACATTTTCTGAACTTTTCTGCTACTTTTCTGCACACAAAAATTCATAGGTTACAAAAAATACATTTTTCGAATATCAATTTCAAATGCATGTGAGTCTTAAAAAATTGAAATTACAACAAAAGTTTATAAATTAAGAGGGTGCTTATCTCAGTACAATATAAGCAGATAAAACAACGTTTTAAGAGCCAGAACTGTTGAATTAACTGCAGACTAGTTTTGGTAACACTTGACATGCTGTCATCAGCGCAAAAAAGATGCAATTTTGCCCATATGTATGGAGAAGAGGTGGATTCGAGTGGAATATATATCGGCCAATAGAATTGGATGAAATTACATGCACTGTAAAAAATAAACGGACTAAAATACGGAAATACTATACTGGCAACCAAGACGCCTGTACTATTTCTGTATTTTAACGGAACTTGTTCCCGGTAAATTACGGATTTTTTTAAATTTATTTACGGGGAAAACGTCCGTTAAAATATGGAAATATTACTGACGTCTCGATTGCCAGTAGTATTTCCGTATTTTAGTCCGTTTTTTTACACTATGGAACATTCAATAGGAAGTTGAGAAAAAATACGGAAAATGAACTGTAATGTTGAAAAATGCTAGTAGACAATAAGTAAAGGAGGTCCACACAGTGACCACATTAACACTTCCTTATACAATTTGCTATTGGCTGTTGTCTGTTATTTCTTGCAATTCCATTGGTCAATAAACCCATCTATCGAATCCGCTTCTCCTCGATATAGGGGCGAAATTCCATCATTCTTTAGATTGATGACGATATGTTAAATGCTACCAAAACTAGTCGTCAGTCAATTAAAAAATTAAGGTTCTGAAAACGTTGTTTTATTTGCTTATATTGTATTGCGCCAAGTATCTTTTTTATTTGAAAAATTTTGTTATATTTGCATTGCTTACAGAAATCGTAAGCAGTCAGAGAGCTAATAGACCAATAAATTAAAAAATCACCATAGTCGATAATATAAAGCTAAAGAATATCTCTTGAACAAGGAGACTGCTTATCATTTGTTTTATGACTTAAATAATATGCAGAATCTTAACAATTCAAATAATCGTAGAAAAAGGAAATATTATTATCATTTTTAATGATTTTTTACGGCTAGGGATGTAACTTTTTCATCTACATCGATTGATTTATATACATTTTTTCCTACAAGTAATGTCTCTTTTTTTAAGTATTTTATTTATGAAAACAACAAAAAGTTTCTTAGAGGTTTTAAAAAAAAAGTAATTCTTCTGATATTTTATTCTAACAATCGTATATTCTTTATACCCTTTCATAAGATAAAGCTAAAGAATATCTCTTGATCGATGAGATTTCTTATCATTTGTTTTATTATAAATAGTTAGTAGAAAATTTTTAAAGCTTTCCTCGAAATGAAGGGCCTTAAGTATAATAAAACGAAACATAAAGTTTCAAAGAAACTGGAGGATAAATTTAACAATCTCTTAAAGTAGTTAACTTGGTAACTTGTATTTTATCTGCTGCTTAAGTTCTTTTCTTATTACATTTGTTTTGAAATTTTTATTACAGTGAAACCATTATGTTACAAAATTATGCCTGGAAAGGACGTAACGAACGTCAACATGACTTTAAAACAGTTATCATCTGAAGAAAACATATCGCCGTGGGAATGCAATACTTTTAAACTGTACAATATAAAAATATTTCTAAGGGGAATTTTCAATTATATATTTAAAAATAAATAACGGAAAAGAAAAGCGAAGAGTTGAATAAAATCAATTTATTGGTGTAGGTGCGTTCGTAATCACATAAATACTTAGCAGCTATAGTCGCCTTCTGGTCCGTCCGTCTGTCTGCATATAACAGCGCAAAAACTACCCAATCGATTGGTTTGAAATTTAACATACAGAATCGCTGCAGAATTTTGTGGAGTCATTTCAAATTTTATGAAAATCAAACCGAAACTTAAAAGGATATTAATAAAGTTTTTTTTTCATTCTATTAAATCCTATCATGAGTAATCAATTCAATGATATCCGATGATAGGTAATGATTCCAGGTTGGCATGATGATTACGTCCCGTTTAAGGTGGAGTCCTATTATTTTCGCATTACTGAATTTAATATATAAAATCGTAATAAATTTTATACTCATGCATTTTTGCATAAGACTGCAACAGATATTGCACCAAGCTCTGAATATTTATAAAACTAGATAATAATACAAACACACCTCATTTGCCACGTTGGACGCACAATATTCGACTTGTTAACTGATTTATTGTTGACCTTGGAAATCTTAATAATAAAACCAGAAGGGGGCTGGTCACTCAGCTTCGGAATTCTCCTCCGTAATGTTAAGTCTATGGACTTGTGATGCATTCGTCTATTTAAAATATCTTCTCGGGAAATTCATATTTCTAACATCTATTTTCTGTGTGCTCTTCTTAAAGGACGTGTCTTTTGTTTCTTAGCTTTCAAAATATTTCTAAAATCTGTGCCGAATTTAATATTTTTAAGTGCTAAAAGTGGGCAAATTGTGATTAAGATTTTAACACGTCCTATAAAATGAAGTCTATACTTTAGAAATATTTTGAGAACTAACAAGGAAGGTCTCCTTACAGGGCATACTCAAAATATGTTGAAACAAATACTAGTGAAACTACCCGTGTATGTAATAAGGGATCAGTCAAATTTAATGGCGGAATTTCTGTAGAAAGTCTGTAAAAAAATAAAATACTTTCGAATATTTGGCGCGAAAATACGAAAGTGACACGCGATTTGGCGAGCAGGATTTTTCCTCGCCAAAAGCAAACGATTCCAATGCATCTGAAAATTATTTATTAATTGTTTTTTAGAATGCATAGTTTTTAATGAATTTAAACTTAATCAATGTATTATTATATATTATTATATATTTTTTATATTACATATATATGTTGCTTGTTGCTGTAGTTATTTAATTTTATTACTGTAAAAATATTTTCTATGCTTTGCAAGTTCCAAATATCTATTTTAAGTTAAAGTCAGGTGACATTTGATTGCCATAATGCTTTTCCATATCGAAGACGAAGTCGTTTCCATAGCAACAATATCAAATCGACAGTGTTCTATCTGCCTTATTTTTGAGCTTGAAATAATTTAAATCAATTTAAATTTTGTTTTAATTCATAAAATATGATATTTAAATTTTATAATAAATACATATAAATATATATGACAAACTATAGTTAAAACAAACTAAAAATGACAAAACTATAGTTAAAACAAATTTAAAATGACAAAACTAAAGTTATTTAAATTAAACTTATATAAACAAACTCTACATAAAAACGTATTTTTTTTTCATCGCCAACCGGTGATAAATCGCCAAATAAACGAAAATTTCGTTATTTTTTTACGGACGCTGTATCGGAGTTCCGCTAAATTTTTTTTTATAAACGTATATATCCATATGAGAAGAACATTCTGTAATTTTTTCAGATTTTTTGGAGTATGCCCGTATGGAGACCTTCCATGTAAGAAGAAAAGAGACATCTTTTAGGATGTGCACACAAAAAATAGAAGTTAAAAATATTAATTTCCAGAGGAGGTATTTTAAATATACGAATGCATCCAATGCCCATTGACTTTACATGAGTGAGGGGAAATCGAAAGCTGAGTGACTAGCCCCCTTAATAATAAAACATTAGTATTCGATTACATTCCTAATAGAAAGATTTTTAATTGAATTATTAGAAGATTAGTTTCTACGAATGTTATTGTTCGTATATTTTTCGTCTCAGTAATAGAAAAGTAAAAAGAAAATCTTCTTTTTTTCAAACAGTCTTTGTTCGTATTTGATCAGTTTCCTATTAAGGAAAAGCACCATAAAAAAAATCGGACACAGATACTCGCTTTGATTACAGGTAACAGGTTTGATTACTTGTAACAGGTTTTTGAAATCTGTTACAAGTTGCATAAGTCAGAGCAAGTAAATATCATAGCCGAAATACGCATAGAAGCTGGATTGTTTACGTAGTTTACGTACCTGTTCCTTTTATTATTCTTTTTAGAATTTCGTTCATCTGAAGAAACATTATTCGTCTCACTCCTCTGCCTGTCTGTATGTCACAGAGCCCGTTCTCAGAAACTATGTATATTGGAGACTTGAAATTTTGGATACTTATAGGTGAATACCTCATATCAAACGACAAATCATAAAAATTTGAAAAAGTCTTATATTTACCAATCTGGGCTCTAACTTGTGTATTTTAAGCTTTTTTTTAGGATTTCGTTCATATGACGAAACCTTATTCATCTCACTCCTCTGTTTGTTTGTCTTTCTTTAAAGTCTGACTGTTACAGAGCTCGTTCTCAGAAACTATATATATTGGAGACTTGAAATTTCGGATTCTTATAGCTGAACACCTCACTTCAAACGACAAATCATAAAATTTTGAAAAAGTCTTATATTTACCCCTCTGGTCTCAAGCTTGTGTATTTTAAGCTTTTTTTTCAGACTGAGCCCCTAATTAAGTTGAAGACATGGAATTTTGTATATTTATAGTTGAACACCTCACATAAAACGACAAATCATACATAGGGGAGATGGGGGCACATGTGAACATCGCAATTTTTCGATAGTTATTACAAGTTTTTTTATTTGAAAAAAATTACTAAAGATGATAACACCTGTAGACATATGGTAAAAATTTTTTGAAGCTCTATGACATTTTGTTTGTCCTCTGTAGCCAAAACACTGTTTTTAGATCTCAAAAGTAAAATCTTTGTTCCAAGTTGATAAGCGAATAACTTCATTCATTTATTCATTTATTTGAATTTGAGTGTTTTAACGTATACTATGAATACTAATAAACATTTTTGATAATATTCTTTTTCTTCTAAAATTGAGAAATGTTAATGATTTATAAATTTAACAACAGCAGCAATGTGGGGCACTTGTGAACAGACTAGTTGTGGCAGATATGAACAGTTCATAAGTGCCCCAATAATCATTCTGTGATTCTGTTTCTTTCAGTTAACTTAATGCGAAACAATGTAAGTTCCATTATCTACAATTGTCCTGAAATAGAAGATATTTTCCTCACACAAAGTTTATTTTGTATTGAAACTTCCACAAACATATCTTTCAGCAAATACATAAAGAGCAACAAGCTCGTTTACGTTCACTTGTACTTTAAATAAATTTAATGTTTTCTAAAATGCAATAAGTTTTATATACTATTTTACTAAACGGTTTACAACAATATTTTATGCATTGTTAATAAAAAAGCATTACCTTGAATAACTTTGCAAATTTTTCTGTTACATTTGTTCTAACCTTGCAATGATGGCTTACTTCCATCTCTAAAACAGTTATGTATATGATGTTTTGAATGGAGCTATCCATTCAAAATACCATATCCATAAATACCAGTAATATTTTAAGAAAGTGAAATTTTTAAACTGACAACTACAGTAAAATCCCGATTATACCCCCCCCCCTCTTTCAAAAGCAAAAGAAGTTGGGGGGGGGGGTTATAGTCGAGATTTTTTTTAATCATTAAAAAACCCTTCTTTATCTATAATTTACAAGTAAATAAGGCAAATACAGGAGTGAAAATCTTTCATATTTCGGCAGATTTCCGATAAATAGTATGTAAATTCCCCCTCCCTAAAATTTCCCCCAACAAAAACCCTTAAGCAAAATTTAAAAGTTTTAATTTCTTTTTTAAAATTTCTTCTTTATTTTGTTATTTTATTGCAACAATATTTAATGAATCATCTAAGCCTCTCCCCTCCAAATCTACTTATTTTCATTTTATAATCTTTTGCTAAAACATATCACCCAGAAACTAGAGAAATATATACATATATATTTCTTTATGGTGAATTTAAAAGGTAATATAACTAATGATTACGATGACAAATGAATAATAGAATAAAAAGCATGTTAAAGGATATTTTTTCCTTGCGTTCACATGTGCCCCACGAGTGTTCACAACTACCCCGCTGATGGGGCACATGTGAACAATTTTTTGAATTTTTAAAACTATTAAATAATGTAAGAAAAACTATACAGGTGATTTTTAAAAAATTACCATGTATAAAAGAAAGCTCTGTTTACTATATGAAGTATTTTTTGTTTATATAAATTAATCCAGTTATGAGAAAAAGGTATATTTATGCGAACTGTTCACATGTACCCCCATCTCCCCTATATATATATTTTTTTGGTCTTATATTTATCCGTCTGGTCTCTAATTTGTGTATTTTAAGCTTTTTTTTTTTTTTTTTTTTTTCTTAACTGAGCCCCTAATTACGTTGAAGACTTGAAATTTTGAATAGTTATAGCTGAACACTTGCGATCACACGACAAATCATAAAAATTTCAAAAAATCTTATATTTACCCCTCCGATCTCTAACTTGTATATTTTAAGCAATTTTTCTAACCTCCAACCTTTTCATCCGGGGGGCACTTTTTAAACTTTTGCCGACACCCCTTTGATATTATGCACCATAGCCTTACATATTTCTTACATATTTTTGTTCCACTTTCTACCACTAGGGTGCGTCTAACTATCTCGGGTGCTATGGGCCCGACCCCCTCGACTAATAGATCTACGGATAGGTTGTAAAACGGAGTTTCGTTCGTATAGAGGTATATTTAGCATAGAGTGCGCCCCCTGATTGCGAAATATGGAACTAACGGATTTTGCAAAAGAATAACGTGTTTTAAAAGGAATATTAAACGAAACCTTCTGTGCGATCTGTGATCACACTTACCCACTTGTTTAATTTTCAAGTCCATTCTGCGCGCTCAATATGTCATGATTTTACCGTAGATCAACGGTTGAAGTAGAGATTGGCCAAAAATTCGTTTTCGTTTTGGTTTTCGGTATCAAATTTGAGTTTCGGCGAAAAAATTGGCCAAAAATTCAGCCGGACCGAAACTATCTGTATTCCAAAAAGATGGCTTCTTCTTTCGGATATTTTCAACATGACTGATTGATTTGAGCTGTATCGGCTCAAATGAGACACTCTTTATTTATTGCTATGAACTTCACTGACTATAATTTACAGTCATGACTGACTCTAGACATGAGTGGAAACAAGTAATGCCTATAGAACTACAGTTTGAAGAACATTCACACGTGCTCATTAAAAGCTGCAGACTTAACAGTAATAGAATTTTTTTAGTTTGTAACCACATATGTGTTTCAAGTATTCTTTGCGAAAGTTCTATTATAACAGATGATCATTTACAAATATCATTATAAAAGACAAATCAAGGTATGTATACCTAAATCATTTTTTAATAATATGAAATTCGTATAATTAGAAAATCATTCTGTAACTTTGACGAATTAATTACATTTTATTTTATGTGAAAATAAAAAGTTTTGGTCAGAGGCATAGAGAGCCACTTGAGCCACACCTATAATTAATTAATAATTATGTATGTTTAGTAAATACGTATAATTAATTCATAATTACGTATATTTATGTACGTATTCATTACTTAATATTTCTTGTACATTTTCGTTTTCGGCCGAAAATAGAAAGATTACCGAAATTCGGTTTCGGTGTTAAAAACCTGCTTCGTTCTATCCTTCGCTTGAAGTACTACCATTACGATATTTATAAATCCTAACTGAACTCTCTTATTTTTTATCATCTCTAAACCGGCTTAATTGTACCGGTTTTATAAACTTATAAATCAAAGTAGTTTGACGATTTGTAAATGTATACGGAAAAAATTGTCTGGAAGTGAAAGGGTTAACACATTTTTATGGAAGCACCAAAGAATTTCATATTTATAGAAAAGATGTAGAAATAAGTTTTTATTTCTAAAAATTTCTAATCTACTTATTTTTCCATAAAATAATTTCGACATGAGCTACAGATAAATTCAACTCAAAAAAAATTGTTTTACTTCAAGTTCGTAGATTTGATGAAGGTATATTTCTATATATTATTTGATCACATTCCCTTTAGCGATACCAGTAAACGAATTATTAGAAGATTTGTTTCCAGGGACGTCATTGCTGTTATTTTTTTTCAAAGTAACTTTTTCTATATTATAAAGGACAAACGTATCTGTGCGTAACGCTGGCGTCATTTTGCAAATGGCAGAAGAAAACGATCAAATTTCGCTTTTATTTTTTTATTGCGATTTTTAAATTTCTAAATATCACACATTTTCAATTTTTACACAGTAGAATAGAAAAAAAAGTCTTACTTTCAAATGTAATTTGTTTGAAAACTATATCATAATTTGTTTGAAAGCTGTATCGCAATTCACTCAATTTTTATCGTTATTAAAATAGTTTTCAAGAATGATATTTTTCAATCTATTTCTGACGTTTGCAGACAGGCGATTACAAAAGATAAATATGTTTTCACTTAAATTCATATAAATAGAATAAATAGTTCAGCCTTTATTTCCGGCTTATATTCCACAAAGTTCAGTATTTATTTTCGGCTTATATTCCACAAACGAAACGTAAACTTTATCAATCCATAAAAAAATATACAAAAAATATACATAAAACACAAATTTAAGACATGCAAACGAACCATGCTTAAACAACAGAAATTATCAGAAAAAAAAAGACTAGCGACTTTTGGCGATTTTTTCGAGCATTAATTCCTTTCACGCGGCCAATACGAAAATATTGCTTTTAATAAATTTCAATATTTTATTTGAATACATAATTACTAACAAAAAAAATTATTGTTGTTATTATTAGTGAAAAATCTAAAAAATATATTTAAACGTAAAGAATCTATTAGAGTTTTCAGTTGAAAAAATATATATTGGTTTTCACCTGTATTCTGTAACCCAGGAAGCCCTAGATAGAGTTCCTTGTTATCTATAAAAGTGAAATAAAAGATATAGAAGTAGTAGAAAACTATAATATTAGAGTTTAAACTAGCTCCGGGAAACATTTTAAGTCAAATAGTTTTATGTAAGCTATATCAAATGTGGCCTTTCAGATCAAATGATTTTATTCTAATCTCTTTTCATCGTACCCATTTTTTACCGTCTCTACCCATCGAAAAAAATTCGTCCCGGCTTAGTATAATAAATTAAAAGTTCGGCCCGAGCTCGGCCCGGCCCGGTATAAATGTTAAATGCTCTGCCGGAGACCAGCCCGTCCCGGAAAAAAGTTAAGTTCTCGAGCCGAGTGAGTTACTACAAAACATTGATTTTTACATCGGGTTGGTTAAAAATTTGTCTCATACGAAGAGTTCTGACCAAAGATTACTTATCTAAGCCTTTTTTATGTATATAATCTTCATTTTTATAGAAGTGCCGTAAGCTGCGATATTTATCTTTTTAATGAATCTCTATTTCTTGCATGTAAATGTTTCAGTTATCATTAATATTGTTAATCCATATTTCATATATTGGAGACTTAAAAATCTGGAAAATGCTAAAATCTTCTAAGACGAAATTGCATAGGAGAGAAAAGAACATCCGTTATAGACGAGTTCCCTTCTTAGCACGTGCAAATTGTAAATGTATTATACCTTCTTTGCTTACGCATTTGTACATTCATTTTGCATGGACCAGCACCATGTTTTTCAGTTTAAGACAGGATTTCATCCTAGACCGGTTCTTTTTCCCACGATTTACTATATTTTAATTTAGCGATATTTTAATAAGCCTGGAAATCTACTAATCTTCAAAAAGAATACATTTTAATATGTGATTGTAAAATAATGACGCTTTAAAAAGGTACGCATTTCATGCAAATTTTTTTGGGCCAAGACAAATTTTACTGGTATTTCAACGGAACAGGCCACGTCGACACAATGATTTTCATGAGGTCTGAGTCAAAACCGGGACTGACAATTTTGGCCCGATCCTTTAGAGAAAAATTAAGGCCGGAGCCTGGCCCGGCCAGTACTTTCAGACCCAAAAAGTGTGGAGACCAGGGCCGGCATGATTGTTGTGAAGGAAAATAGGTCCGAGCCCGGCCCGTGCAGATCTCTGATGTGCTGACACTTTTAAAGTGTTTATTCTTTTTTGTACCATTACTCGTTAAAAGCGGACTTAGATTAAAGCATAAAAAATGAAACCTAGATAGATTTGTAAAATTTTGTTGGGTTAGGGCGCCATATTGCTTTCTCTTTCTTTAAACCAGAGCATTTTCAAGTGAATATCGTTGCAGAATCGCATAAAAATATTGTTCGTGTATTGTAATGTTCATACATCTTTTATTTTTCCTTTAATATTGTTTTTTAAATACATTTTTAGGAAAATGAAAAGAAAAATCATAGAAAAGATAATGAAATCTACTAGTGTTTCATTCTAAAAATTTTTATACTTTTTGTACATTTTCACATAAAGACTAATCTTTTAGGACGTTTCTTAAAGAATGAGATTGCATATCAATTGTGTGTTTCTAAAAAATTAGTAGAAAAATTTTAATTTCTTTTAAAAAATGAAGCCCCTTAAGTTAAATAATTATAAGCATGAAATTTCTAACGAATGGAAAATGAATTTAACACTCTCTTAAAATGGTTCATTAGTGTGTTATCTGCTGTTTAAATTCTGTTCGTTATCACATTTGCTTTGAAATTTTATCTTAAAGATGCACATTTGATTTAATAATATTACGTCTGGATATGCATTAACATGAAGTAGTATGCTTTGAAAAATATTATTATCTGCAGGAAACATATCACCTGGTGCCTGTATAACTTGTTCACTTTTATGTAACTTTAAAATTAGAACTTAAATTAGTTCTAGTAAACTTTTTAAATTAAAGATTCTGACGTAATCAACAGAAAAGTGATAAGTCTAATCAAATTATTTGATTCTGCTCTTATTTTATCATGCACACTCTTTTTTAAGTAGATTTCACAGGAGACACTATCTCCTTCTATGTTGGAATTTTTGAAAATTTTTTGCAGATCTACGTTGATTATGACACCTAGAACCCGAAATCACCCCAGTTAAAAACTTTATATAGCTATCTATATATACATATATATAACCATTATATAATATTACAATTCATCATATTTCTTTTTAAATAAAAATTAATAAATTGAGTATCAATATATTACATAGACATTATATATAATAAATTTGGATCGACTAATAATAATTTAACTAATCATTAATGAATTTTTTAAATATATCATTTTTTCAATATACATTCAAAAATGGCAAAAGGAAAATCAGCAGGAAAGCGAATGCATACAAAACAAATGATATTATAAATATATGAAATATTTTGTAAAGCTATTTGTAACTAAAACAATTTAACCAACGAAAAAAGACCTGAAATAATGAATCGTTGTCAGCATTAACAAATCCTTTGCACGAAATCTATGATCTCAAAATTGAAAATTCATTAAATCAAAAAGAAAAACTACAAGTTTAACTTAAAATGAGAGAACAATTAACTAATGTTTCGTAACTCGTTTTCAAGGGCAATATTACGAAATCATTAGTAAAAAGCGGTTAATTTCTGAAGTATAAATAATAAGCTACAGCTTAAATGCTTATTTTCACTTTTTTATGGACACAATATCTTCCATAACTCTACACAAATTTCTTCCAAACTGATACATTAAATCAAGGGGCAGAAAATCTCGGTCAAGTTCATTAACGGGCAAAATCGGACCAAGGCAATGGGGTTTTTTGTGAATACAGAAGACATCCCCCTTCCCCAGGCAGGGATTTTAATTTTGCATTTATACTTTCATTTTATTATACTCACTTATTTTTTATTCGATTACATTTTTTTAGAAATATTAGGAATCGAATTATTAGAACACCTGTTTCTACGGGCGTCATTGTTGGTACATTTTTTCCAAAGTGTTTTTTATATCATTAAAAAGTGGAGTAAAGCAAATAATAATAATAATAATAATAATAATAATAATAATAAAAGGAAAAGTAATTGCACACCTTTTTTTCAGGTTTTATTCTAAAAATTGTTAAATTTCTTGTACCTGTTCACAAAATAATTCTTCAGAATATTTCGTAAACAGTAAGAGAGCATATCATTTGTACTTCTCAGAATAGTTAGCAGAAAATTTCTAAATGTTTTCCTGAAAATGCATCCCTTCAAGTATCATAATAAAAAACATGAAATTTCCTACAAACGGAAAGATAAATTTAACAATCTCTTAAAATAGTTGACTTGATAACTGTTATGCTATCTGTTCTTTAAGTTCTTTTCATTATTGCATTTATTTTAAACTTTTATCACAGTGAAAGCATTATTACGTCGAGAAAAAAAGCATTATCACACTAGTATTACGCCTGGAAAAAATTCAGTACAATTCATGTTCCTTGGAAACAAATATTATCTGGCGGAAACATAGCGCCTGGGAAAAGGAATACTGCCATAATTAAAAATAAGCTATAGCATTGGAATTTAAACTTGTCCTAGGAGTAATTTTAAATTAAGGTTTCATTATAAGCCATACAGCATAAAAGTGGACATTTAATTTAAATCAATTTGTTTTTCTCCATATTTACTGATTTATAGGAAGGATCTCTTTTTCGGCATAGTATTAGAATGCATTTTCTTTAAAGAAATTACTTAGAAAATTAAATTTGTTGTTCATATATTATTTCAAAAAAAAAAAAAAAAAAATTATGTATCAGAAGAGAAATCTAAAACAAATTCCCAATAATTTGTAACTATCGTATTATAATGTAAATTAACTCTAACAATTTATTTTTTTTAATTAAAAACGTTGGTTTAAGCGACAGAAAAAGCGATCAGTCAGATTAAATCATTTCATTTTACAGAATGTTTATCGATTTTTTCAAAGCTTCATTTTTCTGTACAATAGTCCCTTTAACTATATTAGAAATCTGTAATGGAAAACTTGTTTCTACAGACGTCAATGTCAATTTAACAACAATTGTCATCGGTCTGAAAAAAAAAAAAAAAAAAAAAAAAATCAGTTATTTATTTATTTCAGTAGTTTTTGCTCAGTTTTGTATTATTCCTCCTCAAGGGAAGGACATCTGAAATACTCCAGTAAAAAATAAAATAAAAAACAGAACTTAGATGTAACGAATAGCCAAGTTATTATTATCATTACTTTTCAAGAAATCAGTTTTATTGCAAATAATATCATAAGTAAAAGAGACGAAGTACATATAGACGAAAATAAGACAAAACGCAATTTTTCACCTTGATTCAAACATAAAATATACAGGGTGTTTATAAAGTCCAGGACCCATTTTGATGTTTAATAACTCATAAAATAATAAAGATAGATTAAAATTAATAACATGAATGGTTAGATAAACTCAAAAAGTTTCATGACCCTTGTCAATGAACTTCCACTTGTGCCCCCTTCGTCGCACGGAGAATAGCAAGTCGATAGTCAATTTCACGCCAGGTAGCGGTAAGTATGTCGGCATCCACAGGGGCTATTGCGGTTGTAATTCTGGCTTTTAAGTCATCAGTGTTTGACAGTTTCCTCCTGTAAACATTGTCCTTTACAAATCCCCAAAGGAAAAAGTCCAGCGGCGTTATATCAAGTGATCTGGGTGGCCAAGGAATTGGATCTCTTCGCCCAATCCATCTTCCTGGAAAATGGTCATTCAAAGAAGTACGAACGATGGTACACCAATGAGGTTGTGCACCATCTTGTTGCAAAATGACATGTGGCTGAAGCTCTTCTAGTTGTGGAAATACGAAGTTTCCAACATGCAATAGTTGCCAAAAACAAAAGAGAGAAAAATGCAATTAATAAGCAGACGATATTTAGGAAAGTACAGATATTTAGACTGGAAAATGAAATTATCTGAAATTAACCACACGCGCAGACGATATTTACAAGAGTAAAGACATTCAAACCTGAAAAGGAAAATATATGAGTTATTCCATCAATAAATGCCATAAGTTTGTTTATATCTTCATTATTTTATGAGTTATTAAACATCAAAATGGGTCCTGGACTTTATAAACACCCTGTATTACAGGAACTTTAAAAAGTTCACTATTTTACTTAAAAGGTGACTAAAATAATAAAAGAGATGTTATAAGTTGAAAATATACATTTTGTTTAAGGGGGTCCGGGACACATTTTAAAATAATTTTTATTTATTGAGTTAAAATTCTGAATTTTTTTGTGATGGTTAATCTTATCATTTGTAATCAAAATCACATGATAAAACTTCTCATAATTAAAAAAAAAATTAAAAAATAAGATTTATTAAAAAAGTGGGGTAATTTAAAATCGTTATAACTCGAAATATTATTTATAGAATTTCAATTTTTTTTCATTTAAATAAACAGAAATATATAAGTTTTAATTTTGATTCAGCATTTTAAAAAAATATTAATTTATAAAAAAAATTAAAAATATTTAACGAAAAAATTTAGAAAAAAGTGGTGCAACTTTTTTTTAAAAAATCATATTTTCAAAAGTAAATATTTTTTTTCAAATATGTTGAATCGAAATTAAAGTAAAATAATTGAAAAAAATATGTTCAAAGCTTGAACCCTTTAGCTTTAACGCTTCTAGAGTTAAAAGAATTTAAATGCGAGAAATGGTGAAAAAAACCTACCATGAAGAAAAACGCAATTTTACAAGAAGTCGTTTCCATGACAGACATTGCTTGATAGCTAGATTTTTAAAACAAGCCAAAACGAAAAAAATAATATTTTTTGTTCTAATTCAGATAGAAACACGATTTAAATTTCATTTTAAGCACGAAAAAACAGAAAAATTTTTAATGAAATATTTTTTTTTTTTTTTTTTTTTTTTTTTTTTTTGCAAAATTTTAAGATTTTTGTGTCCCGGACACCTTTAAAACTTCTTAGTACTTTCAAACTTTTCCAAGTTCCTTATGAAGAATATTTTAATAACTGATTGCTGTTTATTTATACAATTACGTTACTTCTTTTGAAAATGAGAGAGCCAATAATTATTAGAGTTGAAAGTAGAAGCAGCAGTTAATAATAATATATATTTCCTCTAATTAAGTTCAATCCAAGAAACTGCTACTTCTACTTTCAACTGTACTAATTATTGGTTCTTTCATTTTCAAAACGAAGTGACTTATTTGTATAAATAATCAGCAATTAGTTATTAAAATATTCTCTGATGAAAAGCTTGGAAAAGCTTGAAAGTACTAAGAAGTTTTTAATAAAATGTATAATTTGAATTTGTAACATCTCTTTTATTACGTTAGTCACCTTTTAAGTAAAACAGTGAACTTTTTAAACTTCATATACTATATTTTCTGGGGTTTTATTGGTTTCTCATTCTATAAACTAGAGAATTTCTAAGCGAATATCATAACCGAAGTACACGTAGAAATTGAACTCTTTACTTACTTTTCTTTTTCCTTAATAATGTTTTTTATGCAAGCACAAAAAAAAAAAAAAACTCATACTGATAGAAAAGATAATAAAATCTACACGTACACTGTAAAAAAAGGCAGATGTTTTTCTAAAATAGACGCTCATTTTGATTTATTACAATAGACCTTTATTTCGATGTTTAAACTGCCCCTCCCCCATACCTTAATTATCATAATGCAAAACTTAAAGTTTTCAGAAAACAGAAAGAGAAATTTAATAGTATCTTAAAACTACTTTGCTTGGTAATTTGGTTGTTATCTGATTTTTAAGCTCTCTCCCTAGATCCATTCGTTTTGCATTTTTATCACAGTGTAACCGTATTTTAAAATAATATTGCATCAGGAAATAACTGCAGTCATAGCGTTCTCAGTTACAGGGAATATATTTCCATTTATATTTTTATATTAAATAAAATAAAACGCTTCAGATATGTTTTTGATTTCGTACCCTGGCAGAGGACAATAACCATTTTTACTTTCTCCTATCTTTACAAAAAGAAAGTATTGGTTTCATGAAAATTTTCGAATTCCAGTTTTCGACGGATTTACACGTTTTATGGGTCAGAGATTCCAAAAAACATGTTTTTACAAAATGTCTGTCTGTGAGTCTGTCTGTCTGGTTTTTTATAGACATTTGTATTCGAATTATTACAAGATTAGTTTCTGCGAAAGTCATTGTGGGTATTTTTTTTCAACGTTTTCATCATATCAACCAAAGCAAAGCAAAAGCAAAAGCGAAAATCCTTAATTTACCTTAAAACATTTTTTAGTCGTTTTTGTGCTATTACTTCTTAAAGAGGGGTTCCAATGAAAAATAAATAAATAAATAAAAATTAAATTAAAAAAATCAAAAAACTTGACCGCGTAAAAAGCGAACTAATTAATTATTTCTCATCAATGTGAAACTATTTTTATATTACTTACCTATTTTTTTTATTTACTGGTATTGGTGACTTTTAAGTTGTGTTTAGTTGTTTGTTCCTATCTATAAACACTGTTTTGATGAGACCTATAGGTGTCAATGATGGTTAGAGTTGCAGTAAAGCTAGAGATCCTACCTACACAACTTCCAGGTTGTATAATATTTAAACGGAGCTTCTGATTGTAAAATAGTCAATGAAACATCGTTTTCATTTTGAAAGACCTATACAATGATGTGCCACTCAATATGGTACTTAATTTTTTTTCGTCTCTACCACCATTTTGTATTTTAGGTCCGCCATTTTGAATCTATAAAAAACAAAACCTAGCCTATAACCATCGGACGGTTGAGACGAACCGATAGAGATCTCTTTCGTTCAAATCTATCCAGCCGTTGGGATGTTTCGAGGGTATAAAGAAATCCACATACCCAGGTACGCGTGAAACACATAACCCTTCTTGGCAGTCGGGTAATAAATAAATATAGAACTTAAATGCACTTCATATCAACAATTTTTTAGAAGGAAGTGCGTTAAGTTTTTTATTTTATACCCCAGAGCATTTTCAAGCGAATATCCGACCAAAATTCATACAGAAATTGAATTGTTTATAATGGCTGAGCAAAAAGTCCGTATAAATTTTAAAAATTCATAAAAACCGAAAAAATAACGGAAATGAAAAACTGTTTGCAGGATTAACATCTATAGGTCACGGGAATTTTTTTAAGACTGAAATAAAAAATAACTCAAAAAACAATCGACAGATGGCACTGGTTCGTGCTATTTTGGTGGAAATATGCAAATGAAACGGCTAAAAGAACTTGTGCTCCTAATCCAGAACTAGTTCACGTATAATAACTTCACCAGCAAAGCTTTTATCCTTCATACTCCGCATCCTTGATCAAGTACACGGCTCACACACTCTCAGAAATAAAACTCTCAATTTTGACGATTCAGCAGTCCTCGAGCTATATTTCGTTGTTTTTGACAACCATTTCGTATCAAAATCACGTGACTTTTAACGACATGTAAACTCTCAAATATTTGACGAAGGTGTTTCTTCACTCACGGCCAGACTCAATGCATTTTAAGGAAACCGTACCTCCTCAAATCCTGCGACTTTAGCAAGCAAATATTTGCTTGTTTATGTTATTCCTGTCATAATTTATTTAAAAAATTGTACGTTTTAGCGCTTTTCAGAAAATGCTGAAACACAGGTAGTTATTGATTCTGCATTAGTTATTTTTTTAGCTGTTAAAGTTTTTAAGAATGTTTATTATTATTTATATTATTATTATTATTATTATTATTATTTTACTTTGCTCGCTATGGTTTAATTCGAAAAGAATAAATTTCCTGTGTTTTACAAAATCGTTCAAAAAGAAAATTTGGTCAATAAAGTTTCAAAATTCCAAGACTCTTTTTCATTTAAGAAATATATTCATATAACTATCAAATTAAATATGCATAATTGATCCCTCTCCCTTCTCTTCTGTAAACAGTAAAGTGTTAAAATCTTAACCAACTACTCAAATTGATAAAATCTCCCCCATATGTACTTTAAAATTCATTATTTCTGAGCAACAAATTAACCAGACTATATTTTAATCATTCATCGAGCAAAGAAAATTTTCCTAATAAATTATATTAATCAAGCCATATTATAATTATTCATATTAACCATACGAAATAATAATAATAAATTAGTCTTACTAAATAAAACTTGCAAGAATTATAACACCATCGATAAAATTACAACCAACCTTATAAAAATATAAATATACAGTAGAATCCATTACATGCACGTAAAATCGTATCTGTTCGAGGACTCAATAGCGTAATAGCTTGAGTGACCATCTCCCACACCGGAGGTCGTGAGTTCGAATCAACCCGAAGACCGAAGCTATTATTTTTTCTCCTGTCGATACAAGAGCTTCCAAACTGTTCAATAGGTGGCACCACCAGCCCTCTGATTGCACTTTTCAAATAAGCACTTTTGACGAAATTGTTATCCTCAAACAAGCGAAGAAAGTAATTTTCTCAATATGACGAAACATTCGCTCGGAGCATATCCCAGGAAATGGTTTCGTCAAAAATGAAGAAAATTTCGTGAAATCTGAGTATCCATTTCTGAGAGTGCAACGATGAATTAGTTCTGGATTAAGAGCAAAAGTTCTTATAACCGTTTCATTTGCATATTTCCACCGAAATAGCACGAACCAGTGCCATCTGTCGGCTGTTTTTAGAGTTATTTTTTATTTCTGTCTTAAAAAAAATTCCCGTGACCTATAGATGCTAATCCTGCAAACAGTTTTTCATTTGGATTATTTTTTCGGTTTTTATGAATTTTTAAAGTTTATACGGACTTTTTGCTCACCCGGTATATAGGATGTCTATAAAATAATTTCCCATTTTTAATGGTATACTATATCAGTTTAATTTAGAATATTTACAACAAATCATACATCTAATTGAAGGTAAACTAACCTTTTTTTTCTTACAAATGTTCAATAGTAATTTTTCTAAATTGTGCAAAAATATTAATTTACATGATTATTTTTATGATTATTTTTAACAAAGGACCATTTAATACAGCAATATTTCATTTTAAACGTTCGAAACTTTATTTCACTCGATCCAAAAGAAAATAGTTTGCTTATTTTTTATTTCACTAAAAAATAGTTTTCAGTGATCTTGAAGGCTTTTATAGAAATATATTTACTATTTATATATTCATCGTCTGCAAAGAAAAAGAAGAGAAAAACCTAATTCTTGTTTCTTATGCTATCAATTATCAAACAAATCGAAATCTGAAATAATTCTAATATGTACTGCCCATTTACTCCGAGGATAAAGCGGGAGGAAAAATTGTAGCTCCCTATTTGGCGACTTAACTGACTTTTGGCGTGAAATAAACAAATAAAAATGTAATAATAAAAATTAGTATAAAAAAGTATATAAAATATGATTTTAACAAAGAATTTTTACCGGTTCTCTATCTTTTATGTATAGGGTTACAAAATGCACCAGGTTTCGACGAGCGAGCAGCACTAAAAATGGTTACCTTGTTGGTACAGCAAAAAACTAAGAAATAAGAACAAAAAGAGAGACAACGATCGTCATGAATGATGGCGTTCGAAATTATGACCAGGGCTAGCATCTCCGGCGCATGGAAGATCTAATAATAAAAAATACCGGGTGCGTCCCGGACTTCCCCAGTAGCTGCCACGATGCGGGAAACAAGTTCCTCAGAAATTTCCAGCATTGTCCCGGCATTTTCGCAGTACTAACAGTAATAAACCTGTTTTCATACTCTGTTCGCGTCCTTCCTTTCTTGTGTTTTGTGTCGTCACTACTGCGCCGGGAAAGCGTTTCCGACCCTGCACTCTATCTCTAGTAAAAAATTGCAACCGCTTTGCTGAAACCTCCTGTATATAGACCAAACGCTCAACGATGTATGATGTGGTCATTCGTAAAGTTTTTGATCAGGCTTTTGACAAAGTATAGGGTGTCGATAAAAGTATGCCCCAGTTTCAATGGTATATTATAACAATTTAATTTAAACTATTTACACAAATCTTATACATCAAATTGAAGGTAAGCTAACCTGGTTTTTCTTACAAATGTCCAATAGGTGCACCTTTAGTGATACGGCACACACCCACCTTAAAGTCCAATTCTTCCTACACTTCGGTTAACAAGTTTGAAGTCACGGAAGCAATAGCCTCTTGAATTTTGTGACTCAACTCTGGCAAATCATGAGGTAGCGGCGAAACGTAGACACGATCTTTTATAAAGACCCAAAGGAGAAAAAAAATAGCATGGATCTACCGGTTTTTAATCTTTAGCCCAGCAATAACGTTTTGCGCCCAGGAGTCACTATTTTGCGTATGTGGCACTGCAAGCGAGTCAGTAACAAAGCAGTACTCGCGCATGCGCTTACCTGAAACTTTTAGAGTTAATCTTTATTTCAGACCTTGAATCAAAACTCTACAAAGTTTATAGTTGGTACTACTAATGTTTATAACTGGTACATTTTTTTTTTATCGACACCCTGTATTTTCTTCAAGAATGGTTTTTAATTACTTTTTTCATCAAACCATAAAATATTTCATAATGAGAAATAAAAAGATTATGAAATCTACTAATATGTTATTCCTAAAATTTGTTACATTACTTGTACTTTCATACAAATCAATCTTAAATAATATTTCCCCCTAAAAATGCAAACTTCCGATTATCCGTCACTCACGGGACCGATGGTCTGGCGGATAATCGAAATAGACGGATAATCGAAAGACAGTACAAGACCGTCACTAAAATTGATGGAATTCTTCTTAGAATGTGCGTGTTTTATGCCAAACCCTCTTCGCGCGTGACGCAACCATTTTCTTGTGAGGTATGCACCACATAGTTATCCAATGTGAAATATACTCAATCAGTGCTTCAATTAAACTGTATTAACATTCTAATTGCAAAATAGTCAAGAACTTACTCCAGTATCTACCAGGTGGAGACACCACACGAGGACCAAAACGTTATCTGAAATTATCGACAGATGACAGCATCACAGATGTCGCCCCATTCCATTTCATTAGGCAAGCTCATGTACGCCCAAGGAAAGAAAGAAATTATGCGAACTCTGCATTTTTGCTTTGTTTTAGACTTTCTCAGAACTTTTGAAGAACCCAAACTTTTCAGTTCGTGTGCTGGTTTCAACTAAGCCACATCGCCCGGATTCGATGTTGCAAACCTTTGTTTTAAAAGATGTCCTCACCTGGCAGTATACGGTTCTTTATAATTATGTAAATTAATCTCTTCTTTTTATATTTTTTGCAGATGTCAAAATTTAATCAAGAATATCTTTGCGAATAAAGATTAAGCGTGTTAAAACCTATCTTATCAGTGACGGAAAACCTATCTCATAAAAATAACAAAACAGCATAGATTTATCTTCAAATAAAAATGATTTAAATATTTCAGCTGCTCAAATCATAACGAAAGAAAATTCTTCGTCTGCTTACCAGAAAAGGCAAGAGAAATCTTCTTATATTCTTAACAATTTTTATTTTATATTTTTAACAGTTAAAGTATAGTGCATCCACACTGGGTATTTGGCGTAAGCCGTTGAACTCCGGACTCATCCCCTTCAGTTTTCTCAAGAAAAATTACATTTCTATATAAATAAGAACGATTAAAAGATTTGTTTATTTTCTGTGTACTTTCGTTTATAAAAAGCATTTATAAGACAAATTTAGAATTTTACTGAATAAATATGTGGTATCTGTTTTCATACAAAGTAATCCATTGTACTTTTATGTTTGTGTTTTGCTTGTTCTTTAACAGAAGCAAGATTACGAATTCTACGCAATAAAAGTACTTGAACTGTATGTGCTTCCTGTTGCATCTGAAACCAATTAGCGCATTGAGAGAGCATGACTGATTCCTGGATTATCATTTGCAGATTCATCCTATTCATCCGCTTCAGGTTTCTCTGATTTCAAAACATTTTGAATAATTTCGTTATCCGTTAACTCTTCGTAACCAATATCGTCCTTGTTACAATTAAGGCAGTCTGTGATTCTATCCGCAAAAATACTTTCTAGTTACTGTTTCTCACGTCAGACGAGCCTTTTACTCAAAATAGCCCGTCGCACTCGGATCTATGTGCATTTGAATTTTTGTTATTCGTTTCTGCTTTTTAAAAAAGAATGAGGAAAGGGGAATGGCGGTTAACTGAGGCGGGCGGTTGACTGAGTGGCGGTTAATCGGAAGTTTACTGTATATATCATTTGTTTCGTTTTTTATAGTTAAAATCAATATTTCTAAATGTTTCCCTTGAAATGAAACTCCCCGGGTGTCATAATACAAGTCATAAAATTGCCAACAAACTAATAGAAAAATTTAACAATCTGTGAAAATAGTTAACTTGGTTTTTATCTGCTTTTTATGTTCTTTTCTTATGGCATTTGTTTTGAGTTTTTATTAAAGTGTTACCATCATTTTGCAGTATTAGGCCTGGAAATAAATTCAGAAAGCGAAATATTCCTTGAAAACGATTGTTAAATGTGGAACATATTGCTTGGAGAAATGTAATGCTTTTAAACTTGTTATACGAGGAATTTTATATTATCTAAGACAAGAAAAAACAATTTTAGTTTATTCTATGATTATTAATATGGTGAACGCCTCGAGTATACATCTAAATGATGTATTATCCGATTACATTCCTTTTGGAGAAACAAATAACCGAATTATTAGTACATTAAGTTTCTACGAAAATCACTGTTGGTATATTTTTCCTAAATATTTTTCAAACTAGTTAAAGCAAAACAATGCAAAAGGAAGTACTTATTTTTTAGCCTTCTCTATTTTTAAATTTTATTAGTATTCTTCCTTATTTCTTCATATGAAAAGGCATCAAAGAAGATAGAATTTTATATATACTCAATGCACACAGATCTAACATTTTATTGGAAGTAAGACTTCCAATTAGTTGCTCATTCTATAATGTAGATTTATTTCATTCTAATATTGTATACCAAAATACTTTATCTGTGTTAAATGTTGTCGTTACATTGAAAAAAGAAAAGTTTTTCAAACGTAATTTTGAATCAAGTAAACATGTGGATCTGTTTGAAGCTTTCATCTCTAATTAAAGGTTTTGAATTGAACAGCTAGAAACTTTTGTTCCTTTGTTTATAAAAAGCTTCAAAGAAAATAGAATTTTATGTATACTCAATGCACACAGATCTAAAATTTTTATTGGAAGAAAGACTTCCAATTATTTCTCATTCTATAATCAAGATTTATTTCAAGCTAATATTGTATCCAAAATACTTTAGCTATGTTAAATGTTGTCGTTACAGTGAAAAAAGAATAGTTTTCCAAACGTAATTTTATACGGGAATCAGTTTGGATGCTGCCATTTATTCGTTTGCTTTGAACGCAAAAAGCAATCAGTTATTAAGAAGTGATGTTAAAATTTAAGAAAATCGGACATTTTAGTTTTTATAAGAAAAAGAACAGAAGTCCTCGATCAGGGACCCAGGGAACGAAGAGGTTAAAGATAATTCAGGACACAACATATTAAAATTTTCAATATTAAAACTTTTAAAATTGTTGAAATAATGCATGTGAATATACGCTGGGTTTAAACTTCATCAACATTAGATAGCTGATATAGCTATTGGAACCGCAAAATACACATTTGGTATTTAAAAAACTTGGTTAATTTTGATAATTTTAAGACAGTTAATAAACAAATGGTAAGAGTTAAAAAAATGAATGTATTAAAAAAACTTTCCGATAAGAAAAACTTATTACTTTTTTAAAAGAATCGAAGTTTTTTTGTTCTGTCAAACGGGTTTGCCACAACAGTTGATTATCTTTTCCAGTATTTTGTCTACCACTATTGCCAAACAATAATCTTAGTGGAAAACTTCTAGAAAAAACTTAAAAGTAATAGCGTTTGGAGAAATAAGACAAGTGGCAGACAAAACAAAGTAGTGAAAACAGTCAAACGTACAATCAAGATAAGTACATTTCAATATTTACAATTCATTTTTACACTCTTTTATGTAACTTAACTTTGTTTGTTTATGTAATATTTGAAAGTTGTAATCGATTTTTCACTCACAGATACGCTAAAATTATAAAAGATATGTACACAGGAGAGTGTCCAACGACAATACAGAATTTTGATATTTTTAGAAGTTAATTATAAATTAAACAATTTAATTTAATATATTTTTTGCGTCAGGCGGTCGCAAGTGATAAATCGCTAAATAATCTTTATGGTTATAAATATTTATGTTTTACAAAAACAATGGAGTTAACTTTGCACCAAACCATTTTTGCCAAAATAAGCCAACTGGCTGTGAAAGTGCAATATCGAAACATTTTAAAGGCTAAAATGTAAAAATAAATAAAAATTAAATTAAAGACTAAATATATTAATATATGTATTTTAAAAATATTCGTTTATTGTAAATGAGCTTTAATTTTGTGTGATTCATGTCGTAATACAGAATAAATCTACTATGAAATGCACCTTTATTACATTTCTTGGTTTTTTATTAATGATTTGAAAATATCTTAATTCGTAATAAGTAAAGAAAAAAAATAAAACTAACTTCAAATGACTGTTTCTGACCACCATGTTTTTATTGTTGCAATATTTTATTGTTTTCCACATTAGAGTCCTGCATAAATCGCATTTTACCTTACCCGAAATCAAAATTATTATTCGGAGTTAATCCGAATCCCGAAAAATTTCGTTCACCCGAATCTCATGCACTTCATCCAGAAATTAGCCAGAAAAAAAATGATATTTCAGTGCAATAATGGAAAATATTCTAGAGTAATATCTCTAATATCCTTTTTATCTTTTTTGTAGAAAAAAAATAAATAAATAAATACTTTTTATATTCAAATATATAGCTTTTCCATCTGAAGCAAACTTGTGTATTTTCTTTTGATTAAATTATTAACCAAACCCGACATGCTAGGGTCAAAATCCAACCCGAACGTGAAACAATTAAAGACAGTATGACTCGAACTCTAACCACAACAAAATAATTACACTGTAAAAAAAAAAAAAAAAAAAAAAAAAAAAAAGTTAAAATACGGAAATTGTACTGGCAATCCAGACGCCAGTAGCATTTCCGTATTTTAACGGGGAAAAAATTTGCATAAATTCCAGAAAATTTTCCGCTTTTTTATAAAATTTTTTCGTTTTTTCTTTTTTATATTTCCGTATTTAAAAATTTTCGTTTTAAAGACAAAAAAACAGCAACAACAACAAAAAATAAATAAATAACTGTTCAACGAGAAACATACATCTTTATGAATTTCAAGATTTCAAGTTTTACGGACACGTTTATTAAGGTCAGAATATATCTATTTAATTCAAATAAGAGTAATGAAACAACATTTACCTCCATCGGGGTTAGAACAAGAGAACTGTCCTCTAACAGATTAATACTCTCATCCATTACACCAGGGAACACGAGTTCCGTTTTCAAATATCGTTACAGATGCTTTTTATGAACTAGCAAGATGTTTCACAAGGAACGTATTTTTGTGGAGGTAATATTTTTCAATTGCGCGTACAATTCTGAATGATTTTGAATATTTAGATTTTTAATTTCATGCTTTATAAAAGAAAAATTTTGTCTTTAAAATATTACATGAATGAAAGAATGTATTATAAGTAATAATTGCTTCTTTTCTTGCAAGATTTTAAAAATTGTATTGTAATTATTTTTATTTATTTATTTATATATTCATTTATTTTTGCAAGTATAGCAACATATTTTTTATCAAACTGTACTTTTTCGAATTATTTGCGTGATGATCTACTGTAAACTCAAATAAAGGAAATTACTACATGGTATTAAATAAACTTCCTTTATTGCTTATTATAATTTAGATAAACGTCAATTTTATAATAATTTCGTTATTATATTTCAGATATGTTTTAACTTTTATGTGAGTATCTGTTAAAGTGAATAGATTTAAAAATATTAAAATTAAAAATAGAATTTTTAATAAAAAATAATAATAATAAGTGTCTATAAATAAGTCAACCATTATTTTAAAATGATAATGAAAAGTAAACTGTAAAACTTCCTTTTCAACTGTCTCAAACTTAAAAGTATTAATGAGATTTTAATTTTTTAAGTATCGTAACATTTAAAAAAAAACAATTTTAAAACTTTTTATTTAAAAAAAAGAAAGAAAAATAATATAGCGTTAAAATATTCTAGTTTAAATTTACATACATTAGATGGCGCCATAACTTTCGCTTTAAGATGGCGGTATCGGTTTTACTTGAAAACCCAGCTAAAACACGGATGATATATTTAGCCATTGGGAAATCATTGGATATATTTTCAATATAGAGCCACATTTAGCCAAAATAGCGGTTTCATTGAAAAGAATATCACTGTAACACAAGTACATACAACAATTAATTACTTCGCTTTCCAAACATAGCAATTATTTCTGAACATTACTTACGGAATTTGTACTGTTTTGAAAGCAATACAGAAATATTCCGTAAAATTTATTGAAAGGTTACTCGATATATACGGATTTATAGTCTTATACTGTCAATTACGGAAATTGTACTGTTTTCTTAGAAAAATGAAACTATTCCGTAAAATTTTACAAAAAAATTTGTGTATATTGACGGATAATTTTCTTTTCTTTTTTTTTTTTTTTTTTTTTTTTTTTACACTAAACGCTGTATTACCTAACGCTCTCAAATCCAAAGAAGCTACTTTCTGACACATTTAAAAATTCATTTTTGCTCAGAAACGCATGGAATTGGAAGATGTTCGTCTTCAGAAACTATGTAATCGAATACTGTGTCGCTTGTTTTAGTAGCTAAAAGATCTTTCGGGAAATACTCTCAAAGTTGGCATTTTGAACCGAATTTCCGGACGCTACAATGCGGGAAAGGAGAAAATCCTGTCGTTACGTGACAAAAACTGCTTATAACTCAATAAATAATTCATTTAACAAAAAATTAAACACTCTGTTTGATTCCAAATCGCTTCAATAGCCAACTCTGCCAATTTCATGCCTTTAAGTTTAAAATTGAGTCAGAAAGTTTCGCGTTTACTGATTAAGAGAGCCGAATTTGAGAGCCGCTTTAAGGGGTCTCAGGACTTAAAACTTCCAAAATTTTTGAAATTTTAATTTTTTTATATGTTAAACTCCTATCTTTTCTGAACATTTTAATCTAATTGTTTCCTTAAAATTTTCATTAGAACAGAACTTATGGCTCTTATAATTATATCCGCTGAATAGCTAAAGCGACGTTTCCGAAACTTTGAAATCATTTTTCTCCAAATAGCTGTTTTGGGCATAATTCGCAGGAGATCTCAAAAGCTTCTGAATATTTTCTCATACAAATTTCAAAACAGACGTTCCATGTTAATTTGTATAAACTGAACCTAAAATTTCCCTTTTATTCTTCCAAAAAAAAAAAAAGAAAAAAAAAATTCTTTTAGGTGATTATGTTGCAGAAATTTTCAGAATTTTGTACTAGTTAAATACAGCTTTGTATTAAAAATATAAAATACTTTATACACAAATTCAGGGTAATTATTACAATATGAAGTATAAGTAGGCACCAAAATTTTCGTTCTAGTTGCTGTAGCTATTTTCTACGTAAATTTTGTGCGCGTAATCTGTTATACCAAGTTTCTGCACGTCAAATACCTGACTGTTTGAAGCCCTTTGTAAATGTTAAATCTGCATCTTGCAGTTTTTTAAATACATAAAGTTAAAGAATGTACTTATATCTTTCATATCCTTTTAGTAAAAATTGTGTTTTAATATCATATACATGTTAAAATATTAAATGTTGTAAATGGTGTTTTTTTTTCCTTTTTTCCAATTTTGAGTCCTGAGTCCCTTAACACGTGAGTGCCACGGTGACTGACACTGAAGCTGAAAAATTTACAATGTTTTTAAGTAATTTTTAAGAAAGTATAATCCTGTAATAAATGAAAGGTGAGTAAATTTTAAATAAATTTTCAGTAATTACTTAAAACGGCATATATATAGATATATATATTTAGTTTTATATCATATTTTAGACCGCCAGTGATCGGTGAATGGCGGGTTCTAAATGGAAAGTTCAATGTCGGTCACCGGTGACTGACGTGGCACTTAACGTGTTAATATCACATTAAAATTACACGACGATTGTTGAATTTCAACGAAAGTTAAAGCTTAGAAAGTCAGAACCAAAAAAGATAAAAAACAGACAGAGTATATATATATTGTTTTTAGATTCTTGTGATATTTAAACAGCATCCTAAAAAAAATAAGGTTTTTCCGAAAGAAAAAAAATGCGCGAACATACCTTAAGAATCCTGAGACCCCTTAACACGTTGAGTTCCACGATAACTGACACTGAAGCCGAAAAATTTATGATGTTTTAAGTAATATTTAAGAAAGTATTGTTTGATAAAGTATATATTTTAATTATACCAACAGATGTCGCTACATTGCAGATATATCAAAATGTTTGTACTAGAAATATATAAGCTGTGAGAAAAAGACACGGCCCTTTAAATTTGTAGATATTTTCTAAGCTGTGTGAAAAGGACATTGTCTTTGGTTTTAGTTTTGGTTCGAAGTTCTACTTCGAGAATGTGCTGTTAATAAGTTTTAGTTTAGATATTTATGTGTATTGTGATCCGAGCTGTGTCTGGAGTTGAATGTGGTGAGATTGTATGCAATAAACGGTTTTTTAAAAAAGAGAATAAGAATTTTAATGAGAGTAAGAGTGATTTTCTTATAATTCCGGGCAAAAAGCGATTCATATTATGGTCCGTATTCATTGCCGGAGAAAAACCAGGAGGGTGATATAAATATTTACTGCGATCGTTTTAAAAGTGATAAAGATCAACATGTCATCGTTTAAGTGCTTAAGCGGCAAAAAGTGTGAATCACAGCTGCGTGTTTTGACCTTGTGTTTTCCTTTTTCGCTCATGGATTAATTATTTAAAGAGTCAAGAGGGGTAAGTGTATACCCATTGAATTTATATATTTTTTGTCAAAATGAGTTTGAAAGAGTTGAAAGAGCTTAAAGCTAAAAAGAAAACAAATAAAACTAGTTTGACAAAATTAAAAGACAGATTGTCAGGTTCTGAACTAGAGCCAAGCGAACTACTTCTCATAAAGGAGAAACACAATAAGCTGGTTCTGACTTTTTCTGAATTATTTGACGCGATTTATAAAGCATGTAAAGAAGATGAAATTGATGATTTTATCAAAGAAAACGAGGAAATAAATGAGTCATTAGAGAATTTAGAATTTGAGCTCAGCAAAAAGCTTTCAAAAACAAAACTTCAGAATGTTAATTTGGAAAATGCGTCAAAGGCTGAAAATAATATAAAATTGCCGAAGTTAACTCTTCCGATATTTACGGGAAAATTGCATGAGTGGCTTTCTTTTAAAGATATATTTAAGGCCACTGTACATGATAACTCAAATTTATCTGGGGCAATGAAATTGCAATATTTAAAAACTTCATTAAAGGGAGATGCTTTTAGAATTATTCAATCCATTTCAATTGTGGATGCTAATTATGAAGTTGCATGGTCGCTTTTAGAGGAACGGTATTCAAATTCGAGAGAACAAGTTTACGCGCATTTAAAACGTTTTATAAATATTCCTGTTATTCAGAATGAGTCCCCAACAGCATTATTAAATTTAATAGACATTACAAATGAGTGCACTAGGTCATTAGAGATTTTAGAACAAAAAGTTGAGGGGTTTTCTACTACCATGTTTGCTTACATTTTAGCTCAAAAATTAGATGCAAATACAAAAATGTGGTGGGAAAGACATCTTAAGCGGGATAATTTACCAACTTTAACTCAGTTGCTAGAATTTTTGAGAGACCACGCGCGTACACTAAGTGCATCCAAACAAGTAAATACAAAACGAAATTTTCAAAACGAAAGCCATACAAGGCATAGCTTTTCAAAGGTGACTTCCATGGTTACGGGGTTAAATGAGAAAAATATGCGCAAATGTGTTGTATGTAGCCAGGAAAATCACAGTGTTTTTAAATGTCCAAAATTCCAAAAATTTAATGTACAGGACAGAGTAGAATTTGTTAAAAAACATAATTTGTGTTTCAATTGTCTTTCAGAATACCACTGCGTCAAAAAATGTAATTCGACATTTTCTTGTGCCAAGTGTCATAAAAGGCACAATGTACTTCTTTGTTTTGATAGGCGCGAGAGAAATTCCACTGGAATGGGAAACACAAAAAATTCCAGCGATAAAGAAACGCCAAACTCACTGGCAGCGAATGAAGGTAGACAAACATTAAATGCTGACGCGATACCCTTTGAGATAAATAACCAAATTCAGAATTTCGCTGGTACTGCGAATGTGAGATCGAGTAAGGTTAAAACAGTTCTTCTTTCCACTGCGGTTGTTTATATGAGAGATAAATTCGGAAACAAAATTCCGGTGCGTGCCTTATTGGACAATGGATCAATGAGCAATTTTTTAACTTTGCAGTTAGTTGAAAGATTAGGAATTCGCAAAGAAAAAAATAATGTTTCGGTATCGTGCTTAAGTGGATCTTCAGTGGCAGTAAAAAATAAAACAACAGCCTTGATCAGTAATAATTCGGGAGATTATAGTCGGGAGTTAGATTTTCTTATTATACAAAAGATTTTGCAAATTATGCCCTCAAAATATATCAATATTTCAGAGCTAGAAATTCCAGAGTCAATTATTCTGGCTGATCCTGAATTTAATAGGCCAGGAAAAATTCATCTTTTGCTAGGAGCGGAAGTATTTCTAGAACTGATAAAGGTGGGTCGTATGAATGTACCAAATTCTAAATTAATACTGCAAAATACGGTGTTTGGTTGCATAGTGAGTGGGAGTGTTAACGACTGTAGCGGTCAGAAGCAAGTACATTGTGGGTTAGTTAGTGAAACAGATTTAAATTTCGAAATGAGAAAATTTTGGGAAATTGAACAAGTAGAGGATACCGCACCATTGAGAAATACCGAAGAAAAAGCATGCGACACCCACTTTATAAACACACATCAGAGAGACATATCCAGCAAATTCATAGTACAAATGCCCTTGAAAAAGGATCCTAGTTCATTGGGAGAATCAAAACAATTTGCGGAAAATAGATTAAATTCAATTTGGAATAGGCTAGTTAAAAATCCAAATCTCTTAGAGTTATATTGTGCATTTATGTCGGAGTATAGAGAATTAGGCCATATGGAGGAAGTAGAGGAGCCAAATGAGTCGATACATGCAAATTACCTTCCTCACCATGGTGTCTATCGCCCAGATAAAAGTTCCACAAAACTAAGAGTTGTCTTCAATGGCTCACATGCAACTTCTTCCGGAGAATCCCTAAATTCTATACAATTGAATGGAGGTATCATTCAAGATGACTTGTTCAGCATAATAATTAGATTTCGTACACATAGTTATGCCTTTACGGCAGATGTGAAAATGATGTATCGCATGATACTTATTGATAAGAGTCAACGTGATTTACAACGCATAGTTTGGAAAGATACTGTAAATGGTGAGGTGAAACATTACAGACTGTGTACTGTTACGTATGGAATGACTAGTGCCCCTTATTTAGCAATGCGATGTCTTAAACAGCTTGATATAGACGGTGAATCCCAATTTCCGTATGCTTCAGCTGTGGTGCAGTCGGATTTCTACATGGATGACGTATTGACTGGTGCAGCTGATTTAGAATCGGCTAAGAGACTGCAAGCTGAACTTATTCAATTATTAAGTACTTGTGATATGAAGTTACACAAATGGTTCAGTAATCATCCAGAATTAATGGAGCCAGTGTGTAAATCCGAGAATTACACTTTTGAGAAAATGAGTGAAACTAAAGCCTTAGGACTTTGTTGGAAAGCCCATGACGATACGTTTACTTTTAGTGTATCGTTCAGTGATCAAACTAAGGTGACTAAGAGAAGTGTTCTGTCAAAT
Organism: Maratus speciosus; assembly: GCA_963932465.1. Classification (NCBI taxonomy): domain Eukaryota; kingdom Metazoa; phylum Arthropoda; class Arachnida; order Araneae; family Salticidae; genus Maratus; species Maratus speciosus. The sequence continues at coordinate 618,479,293 of OZ010788.1, read as the reverse complement.
ATCGCTCGCATATTTGATCTATTAGGATTGCTAGGTCCAGTGTTGACGAGAGCAAAGATTTTCTTGCAAAGACTGTGGCGACTAAACATTGATTGGGATGATACTCTACCCAAAGCGGAACTTGATGATTGGTTGCAGTTCCGAGAATCGTTAACGGCCATCAACAACGTAAATGTTATTAGATATATTTTTACAAACGATCCAGTGCAATTTAAAATTTGTGGATTTGCAGATGCGTCTGAAAAAGCATATGGTGTAGTTTTGTATGTTGTTTCTTCAAATTCTTCAGATGAGCAAACTTCTCAGTTGCTCTGCAGTAAAGGTCGAGTTTCACCGATCAAAACAATTACCATCCCACGTTTAGAACTGTGTGCTGCAGTTTTATTAACAAAATTGATGGTAAAGGATTCCAAAATCTTAAAAGTTCCTAAAGAAGCTATCTACTATTATTCAGACAGTACTATTGTGTTGTGCTGGCTTCGCAAACAACCATGTGATTTAAAAACTTTTGTGGCATCGCGTGTATCTTCAATTCAAAATCTTTCTGACATTAACCATTGGAGTCATGTGGCCTCTGCTGACAATCCTGCTGATCTTGTATCTCGAGGTGTGGATCCCGACAAACTTTTTCAGGAAAGCTTATGGTGGCATGGTCCCCATTTTCTAACCCAACGAACTGAGCATTCTTCAAATAGTTTTGAACTGGAGCAAAGTGATAAGGACTTATATTCGTGTGAACTTAAAAATACTGTTTCAGAAACTTCATTATTAATTACGGACTGTGCACCTTTTATTGACAATTTTCTGCAATTAAGTAATAATTATGCTAAACTAATTAGAATTCTTAGCTATGTTTTCAGGTTCATTCAGAATCTCAAGGAACCAAAGGCAAGGTGTTCAGGTAGGTTAACATCTGCTGAGCTGAAGAGAGCTGAAGAATATATGGTAAGATCTGTGCAACAAAAAGAATTCAGTTCTGAATTCACATTGTTAACCAAGGGTAAGGAATTACCAAAAAATAGTAGATTGATTTCTTTAAATCCTTTCGTAGATAAAAATAATGTAACCAGAGTTGGAGGTCGTCTCCAAAATAGCATGATAAGTTATGTTCAAAAACATCCAATTGTACTGCCCTCTAAACATAAACTTACAGAATTAATTATTGAAAGTTATCACAAAAAATATCTACATATAGGACCACAACATTTACTTTATTGTGTTCGTAGAGAATTTTGGCCTCTAAACGGTAGAGCTATTTGCAGAAAAATTGTACATAACTGTGTTATATGCTTTAGGCCCAAGCCTAAAATATCAGAACAAATTATGGGCGAGCTTCCTAAAGATAGAGTAAATGTAGACTTTGTTTTTAATTGCACAGAAACTGACTTCTGTGGCCCATTTTTGATTAAATATAAAGGTCAACGTAAAGGTATTTTTCATAAAGTTTATGTTTGTATTTTTATTTGTATGGTAACTAAGGCAGTACATCTGGAAATAGTTAGCGATTTAACATCGGAGGCCTTTATTGCCACGTTAAAGAGGTTTTTTGCCAGACGAGGCAAACCTCGGAAAATATTCAGTGATAACGCTGGCAATTTTGTAAAAACTAATTTAGAACTTAAAAAGTGGCAAGATATGGTGAACAAACCAGACAACAAACTTGCTAATTACTTGTTGTCTGAAAATATTGCATGGGAATTTATTCCCCCTAGAGCTCCTAATTTTGGAGGTTTATGGGAGTCAGGAGTCAAGTCCTTCAAGTATCACTTAAAACGTGTTGTGGGCAATTCTAAATTAACCTATGAAGAAATGTTAACTATAATTAACCAAATAGAAGGCATCTTGAATTCTCGCCCATTTAATTCCTTGAGTTCAGATATTGATGACTTGGAGGTCTTGACCCCTGGACACTTTCTTATTGGTCGCCCTCTTAATGCCATTGCTGAATCTAATTTGAGTAATGTTGAAAATAACAGATTAAACTTATGGCAGAAAACCACAAAAATGGTTCAGACCATCTGGAAAAAGTGGAAAAACAGTTATTTAAGTACATTACAGCAGAGAAATAAGTGGGTGATAGCAAAAGACAACCTTAAAATTGGAGATATGGTTGTGATAAAGGAAGATGATCTTCCAGCTTGTAAATGGTTATTAGGAAAAATTGTAGAGGTATTTTGTGGCAATGACAATAAGGTAAGAGTCGTAAGTGTAAAAACCCCAAATGGAGTATTCAAAAGAGCAGTGTCAAAAATTGCCGTATTACCTCTGGAAAATTAATTAATTTTTCACTAAGAAATTGTGTATTATTGTAATATTGCTTTATTATTTGTTTTAGATATTTGTATAAGTTTAAATTAACTGTGACTCATTTATGTTATATTGTAATTTCTATTGTTTGCAATGGTTGTAATTGTAGTGGTTTAGTTTGAAACCCCCCTCAGAGGTTTCAAGAGGGGCGGTATGTTTGATAAAGTATATATTTTAATTATACCAACAGATGTCGCTACATTGCAGATATATCAAAATGTTTGTACTAGAAATATATAAGCTGTGAGAAAAAGACACGGCCCTTTAAATTTGTAGTTATTTTCTAAGCTGTGTGAAAAGAACATTGTCTTTGGTTTTAGTTTTGGTTCGAAGTTCTACTTCGAGAATGTGCTGTTAATAAGTTTTAGTTTAGATATTTATGTGTATTGTGATCCGAGCTGTGTCTGGAGTTGAATGTGGTGAGATTGTATACAATAAACGGTTTTTTAAAAAAGAGAATAAGAATTTTAATGAGAGTAAGAGTGATTTTCTTATAATTCTGGGCCAAAAGCGATTCAAGTATATCCTGTAATAGATAAAAGGTAAGTAAATTTTAAATAATTTTTCAGTAATTACTAAAACAATTTATATATATTTAGTTTTATATCATATTTTAGATCGCCAGTCATCGGTTCTAAATGGACGGGTTCTAAATGGCAAGTTCAGTGTCAGTCACCGGCAATGACGTGGCGCTTAACGTGTTAATGTCACATTAAAATTACACGACGATTGTTGAATTTCAACGAACGTTAAAGCCTAGAAAGTAAAAACCAGAAAAGATAAAAAACAGACAGAGTATATATATATTGTTTTTAGATTCTTGTGATATTTAAACAGCATCCTAAAAAAAATAAGGTTTTTCCAAAAGAAAAAAAAAAATGCGCGATCATACCTTAAGAATCCTGAGACCCCTTAACACGTTGAGTTCCACGATAACTGACACTGAAGCCGAAAAATTTACAATGTTTTAAGT